>JAHHZJ010000622.1:0-30235 GCA_021437245.1 Aegilops speltoides | reverse complement strand
GCCTTCACGATGTGTCGGACCCACCAGCTATATCTTTGCATGCAAGGAAGTGCCTTACGCGCACTAAAATTGAATACCCTTTGCCGTGTCAAACCAGCGGATCTCGGTAGGAGGTCCCAACCGTATGCCTAGGCGGATGGTAACAGAGACGAGGGACACAATGTTTTTACCTGTGTTCGGCCCTCTCGATGGAGGTAAAACCCACGCCCCGCTTGATTAATATTGATGATATGGGTAGTACAAGAGTAGATCTACCACTTAGATCAAGGAGGCTAAACCCCAGAAGCTAGCCTATGGTATGATTGTTGAGATGTAATGTTCGTCCCTATGGACTCAAGGCCCTCCGGTTATATAGACACCGAGAGGCTAGGGTTACACGAGACGGTTACAATGGTAGGAGATCTACATATCCAGATGACAAGCTTGCCTTCCACGCCAAGGAAAGTACCTTCCTGACACGCAGCCGAGTCTTCAATCTTCTATCTTCGTAGTATGGGAGTCCGCGGATATTGATAGTCCGCCATCCGACACCCCTAGTCCAGACTCCTCAAGAGCCCTCAACCAGGCTTCAATGACGGTAAGTCCGCGTGCATAATGTTCGCATTGCAAGGCGGGTTCTTCCTTGAATAATCCGAGAAGATAATGAACACCAAGATAGTGTCCGCTCGCAAAATAAATTCCACATTCCAATCGAGAGAGAATAAAACATATATATCGATCCAATCGGCCGACGATTATGCGGCGTGACATCACACCGCTACCAAGCCCTTGTTTGAATTACTATACCACCTCAAAGACATTTAGCTAAGCGTTTCTTGGCACGCCCCGTCAAGCGTAGATCGTGTCTTTATTCCGGGATTCTCATCAATACGTGTAGTAACCCAACCGCGCCATTGATGGTGGCGCTTTGGGAGATAAGCGAGTTTTACTGTGCCGTGAGGGACGATAGTTTCGTCCGCTATATATAAGGGATAAGGATTTACCTTCTCACCCACGCCTTCTTCCTCCTTTGCTTATCCATCCTCGCTAACTCAAGCTCCAACGCCTAAGCTCAGCATCCCACCTCAATTCTTTCTCCTAATATGTCCGGAGGGGAGGCAATGGATGGCTCCACCGCCAAGGAGGAGGACATCACCATGCTGCGCGACGCCGGATACCTTTCCAAATGACATCACAAGATTGGCTGCCCGACGCGGGCAGCTCATCCCTACCCTGTGGCCTCATGAGAGGGTCGCTTCTTCCCCACTTCCTCCGCGGATCGGGCTTTCCGCCCATCCATTCGTCCAGGGCCTCATGTTTTACTACGGCCCGGATTTCCACGATCCGCGCCAACTTCGCCCTCAACATCTCGGCGCTATCGCCGTAGCGCGAGGCCTTTCTCCGTGATCCGCCCCACTTCGCATGTGGCTCAAGACCTTCAACGCTGTCAAGGTTGTGAAGGGGACGCAAGCGAATGCGGAGGCGCCATGTTGGGCAGCCGCCCAACGCCCCTTGGCTAGAAGGGACTTGTGGACTCCGGCCAAGGTGGCAATCGGGTGGTTCTACATCACCGAGCCGCTGAAGCCTACATGGGCGGCGGCCCCTCAATTTAGATTCGAATCCCCACGCAGCTCACCTCCCGGAAAGAGAAGGGCTTGCAAGTGATTCGTGGAGGTGACGCGACTTCGAGCCTGCATCAAGAAGTCGTGAGCAACAGGCCCGCTCTGCCGACGTGGGTCCAGTCATGCCTCCGCGGATTCTCCCATGCCAAGAACGGGCATTTAATCTGGAGTTTAATCCGAACAGCACCAGATGTTGAGCGGCTCTTCGATACAACGCACGGCGCCTCGAGGGTGCTGTCAAGGGCCGGTTTCACATCCGCCGATCAAGACCGCTGATTCAGCTTTCAGCATCCGACCGACGAGGTAAGTGATTCACCCCATTACGGACACTGTGATAATTAGATTGACTCTAACAAGGTTTTTGATCTGCCTCTTCCTTTGATAGAATGGATGGAGAAGGCCAAGCTGCTCATCAGCCCGCTCCCCATGCCGAAGAACCAGTGGATGCCCGCTAGGGTGGTTGCTGGTTCCGCACCGCACGTGGTGCCGAGAGAAGGCCAAGAAGGTGGCCACGGGACTCAAAGAGTTCAGAATCAAAGCGCCCGACGACGACGAGGACTCCTCCCAAAGACGCAGGAGGAGGAGGAATACTCTCCCTGAGGAGGAGAGAAGAAGAGGAAGGCTTCCTAATCGGGTGGCCAAGGGTCCAAGAGGGGAGAACTATCCCTCGACAGTTTCGCCAACATCAGCGCTATGCGAGGATGAGTGGCTCTAAGGGCCAAAGGCGTCCGCAGGATCGTAAGTATTCGGATCATTCATATGCCGACATTGTATGTCATGTAGTGTCCTTCTAACGCCGTGATTCTCGCCCGTAGTCCGCCGCTGACGATCTTCCCGACTCGATGAGCGGGTCTTGGCGCCGCCGGATGTAAATTCCATCCCGACCGCTTTCACCCCACGCTGCGACGAGGACGACGAGGCGGAATCCCAGAGGGACCCGCCAGAGGAGGCTCAAGGCGCCTGCCAGGCCCTCCGGACTTTGTGCCGACTTACTTCGAACCCGAGAACGTTCCAGAGTCCGCAAGCGCCCTTCAAAGAAGGGCAGATCGTGACGCCGCGATCTCCGCCCAACCGAGGCGCCGGATAACTCCGCTGGAGGCGCTTAAAGGCGCCCATCGAGGAAGAACACCGCACTCTCATGGTGCGGTGATTGAGAAGGTCCAGCCCAAGGCGGGCTGACCAAGCTCGCAACAGCCTTCTAATAGGCTTTGAGGTAAGAAGTTTAAAATAATGTAATGTAATACCACATAGACAAGAGTTCTCGATGCTTAGTTCGTGTTCTAAGGAAAGCCGACTAAGGATCTAACAAGATATACGCAGGTTGCTAAAAATATGTCAATATGGGTTTGCAGTTGCGCTGTTGACCTCTGCCGCATTAACGGCGGAGGTCGAGGCATCGAAGAAGGACCTTGAGCGGTCGGAGCAAGAGCTCGCCATGCCAAGAGGCAGCTCAAGGAAAAGAAGGTGAATAACACCACTTTAAATAAGTACCTTACGTAAAAGGGTTTTGTTGCAAACAAGATTAATAAGGATAATATGTAATGCAAAGGCAACTAACGAGGTGGCAGCCTCTGAGGATGCCGTGTCCGTGGGCCGAACGCAACGCGGCCACGAACGGGTCGAGCGAGAAAAGCAAGCGGCAGTGGTGGCGAAGTGCGCAAGAGCTCCGTGCTCATGAAAAGCATGAGAGTTTGGAGCGTGACTCCAAGACTCGAGAGTCCGAGCTTGCCTCGCCTCGAAAGTGCCAAGTCCGCCAAGGCCGAGGCCTGTAAGGCCCATCAGAGGTAGAGGATATGAAGAAGATAGCGGTAGGCATGCTTTTCATGCAGAGCAAGCATGTTAATGTAAATTACCGGATACTTACCCAAACTCGAGCTCTCAGTGGCATTTGCGATCTGCGCCAGAGGCAGTTCGATGCCGCCACATTCTATCGTATGCAGGAGGGAGCTCGACGGAGAAGGTCTTCGTCTCAAGATGCCGAGGCCGCCATCCGCCTGCTTTTGCCACCAAATCAAGCAGCCGGTCGAACTCCACAAGGTAGCTAAGGAGGCCATGAAGGGCCTCACAATCCGCCAGGTTCGGGCAAAGCCATGCTCGGCAGCTACTTTGGCCTAGTGCGGTAGCCGGTGGATGCCCTGTGCTGATGTAACTGCCGCCCGCCTCGCATTGAAGGCGCCGCTGGCCCTTGCCCGCATAAAGGTGCAATGGGCAACCGATGCGAGAAGCTTCACGGATCCGCCACCGCAAGGAGCATCGCACGCCGAGCGATATTATAAAGTTGTCCTCAAGGGAGCCTGCGATATTGCGTATGAGTGCCCCAAATGTAATCTTTGAGTGAACTCACTGTGTTTTTATCCTCGGCGCTGAAAACTTCGCTTATATGCACCATGAGCAACGCTTTGTTGAATCTAAAATATTACCTTCAGGCGGCCGCTTGTTAACTGAGAGATGGCAAGTCGTTGGTTTCACCCCAAGCCACGAAAGTGCCGGGTGTTCGTGATAAACTTGAGCACTCTTGTTCCCATTTTTGGGTCCATCTAGGAGGCGCCAACACGCACGTAACAAGGCAACCGGACTTATAATGCTTGAACACTCTCACTTAGCCATAGAATTTATAATTTTAAATTTCGCGAAGCCTCGGTATTCGAAGATCAATCCGGCGCTTATCCACTTCTTCTTGGACATCATCCTGAACTTAGCTCAAGCGGCATGAGTCTTTAGGGACCAAAGGACCTCTCGAACAAATGACCTGCCTCGCCTTTATCATGCCGCCGCTTTTAGCTTTCCATCGAGGCGTTAACCTGCTCAACCGGGCGCATCGCAGTGGTTCTCCCATACCTTAGCCGACGGAACGAACGTAAGGTACCAAAACATGGGAGACGGCAAACCCAACTATTGACCCAAGACATGATTCGGAGTTGATTCATATAATGCTATAAGTTCGGGTGCCGACTTGTGAAAGTGTTCGGACTTAATCACACCATAACTGGGGAATGTAAGCCCTCGTGTATTTGGCCGCACTAAAGTATACGGTGCAAGATGTCATATAATGAACATATGTAAAAGATAACGCAATTGCAATGAAAAGGTAATGTACTTGCAAGAAGGAAGTGTTGTGTTATTTATGAAAGAAGGTCTCGCTAATAAAGCGGATCGACACAAATAGTGCAAGCAAGGGATTTGGACTAAATTAACATGTCCCTCCGGATGAGCTGCAGACTTGGTGTATGTAATCGAATTTAATGCTCGTGAATGGAGACCACCAGCTGCTCGTCGCAGCCTTCTTAATCCCTCGATCACAGGCCGTGAGTTCGCAAGTTCGCCACGATGTGGCTTCCGTTAATGGAGTCCTCAGATAACGCAAAAAGAAGAAAGGATAAAATAAAACAAGGGGGGCGAAGTGAGCTCCCTGGTGTGGTCGAGCCGCACTCTTGGTTCCTTGTGCCCCTTTCCCTATGCCCATGGTATCTCCAAAGCGTAATGATGTACACAGAGCATTATTCTTGTGATCATGCGCGGGCGAGGGTTGGGGCCGATTACATTGCGTGCTCGATTGTTACGCCAGTTGGCATTGCTCCGGCGCTGCTTTTGTCAGGTCCGCTTTTTAGTTGTCGGACTTGAGAATTGCCTCGAGAAGGTTGCTCAGATTTCGCCGCGAAGGCCGCAGATATTCCTCCGTCCGGAGGAGCGCTCAGATTCCCATTGACCGTAATGACTCCACGAGGGCTCCGCATCTTGAGCTTTAGGTATGTGATGCGGTACTGCTGAATTTTGCAACGCTGTTCGTCTGAAAGGCCATGATAGCCGCCATTTAACGGGACTATATCAAGATTAACTCTTCGCTTCGGAAATTGTCCGGGATCCAAGACCACTTCCAGCAGTGATTGAGCCTCGTATACTTGGCTTCACTCTCCGATGACACCTTTAAAGGTTGTCTTTGTAGGTTTGATCCTGGATGGGTCTATGCCCATTTTGCGCGACCGTATCCCGATAAAGGTGTTCAGTTGCCGCCGCCCATCAGACTCTTGTGAGGTGAAATCCATCGACGATTGGGTCTAAGACCACGCGCGAATCCGCCATGGCGATGCGGTCGGATGGTCTCTTCGATCGAAAGTGATCGGACAGAGGACCATGGATTGAACTCTCGCGACTAGCTCCATCGCAGACGCCCCAGTAGTGCCGCTTCCTCTCCTCTTGGGTATATGGGTCGCGATATCATATTCACCGTCTGCATTTGTGGGGGAAGCCCTTCGCCCTCTATTGTTTGGCGGCCGTGTCTCTTCCTCGCCGCCGCTTATTTAGCCCCTTGTCATTGTTTTCGCAATTAACTTGCTGCCTGCTTGAACACCCAACAATCTCTATTGGTGTGATTAGTCGGCTTTTTCGGAGGTGCCATGTATGTGGCATGAGCGGTCGAGTATTCGGTCCAAATTGACGGACCCGGAGTGGTTCTTTGAATGGCTTCTTCCACGACCGGTTTGAGCCTCGAATCTGCATTGATCGCCAGATCTCTTCCTTATCGCCGCCAAGCACGCGGCGCTTGTTTTTAATTCGACGTGACTCGCCGTTGTTGTTCTTAGTATCCGGACCGCCAGAGTTTTTACGGAGGTTGTTACTACGAGCCAGCTAGCTGTCTTCTCCCCGCACAAAGCGGTCATTAGCGGGCGAGGGCTGCCATGGATTTCGCGCTTCCGCCCCTGTGCCGGGCTAGCCATTCGTCCCGGATGTTATGTTTGAAGGCTGCAAGGGCCTCCGTGATCCCGACAATGACGATTTGATTCTTCGTCAAGAACCGTGGTCCGTAATTGTCCGCCGATTCGTCTGGCTGCTAAATAATGTGGCTTAAGTCATCGGCGCTCGTGGTCAGACGCTGCGGTGCCTTGAAAGTTATCAAGGAACGCGGCCTGTGTCTTCCCAACAGCCAATTGACTCATGCGGTGCAGTGGTGTTAATGCCATGCTGGTCCTTGCTTGAGGGAGATATTTGATGGCGTGGAGATTGCCGCCATGGGCCATATGGATGTGGAGAAGATAATCTTCGATCCACACCGGGTCTGCTGTACCATCGTAAGATTCGACATTTACAGTTTAAACCTTCGGGATCTGATGATCCATTACTTCGCTGAAGCATAACGGTGTGCGGGCGCTCAGATTGAGCAATATCGCGACGCAGCTCGAGGGAGCGTTGTCTGGCTATAAGTTCGCCCGCCGCGCGTATGTCCGCGCGACGGAGATTCATCGTCGGGTCGAGGGATGCCCACGTGATCCATAGATGGATCTAGATTGTCTTGCTTTGTCCTCCAATATGTCTCGCAAGTCCGGCGCGTTTTTTGGCTTGTACTTTGGAGCGGTGCCGGGCATGCCTTGGCTGGGGCTCAATGTTTTCTTCCGCCACCACGGGTGGTCGGTCAGCCATGTTCTTGCCGGGCGATGAAGGTATGTATGCTTCCTCCTCTAATCGGGGAGCAGATTATGCCTTGGGTAACTTTTGAGGGGCGCTCGAAGTTATACTCTTCGCCGCGAGGACCTCACCCATCGATCGGCTAGCAGATCTTGATCAGCTTGGAGCTGTTGCTTTTTTTAGGCTGTTTGTTTGGCGATAAGCCCGCGCTTGAAGCGCTTTGTTCGACGGGTCTCGTGTACGCATTTAATTCCATCGCTGAGGCTTGCTTCGCCTTCGGAGGGAGGCATGTAGTTATCATCCTCAACCCTTCGCTTGTCGCCCTCTCATGGGGCTTGAGCCGTGATCCTCCGCGCCGAGTCGCAGTGAGGGGATTGTCTTCGCACTCTCCCGGAGTGTTATTGTCTTCCGTGCCGAATATTCATTCTGCTGTGGCGGGATTTGAGCGGTGCCACGACGCGGGCGCTTGGGCTGCTTCTTTGGAGAGTCCGCCCGCCGCCTCCCTTCTTTCGGGTATCCACTATGTATACGCTATATGACGAGGTGGCCTTCCAAAGCCCTCAGAGGCGTTGGTTCCGTTCTCCCGCATCGCCGCCCATGGCGCCGATGTCCTGAGTCGTAGTTCAGCATGTCGGTTAAATCTCGATGCTGGCTACAAAGTGGGTGGTGTGGGTCAATTTCTTCGTCGTCTGGTCTCCAACCATCCCGGCCGCAATCCGCCAGACTTTCCCGAGAAGCGAGATGCTTCAGAATTCAGATATTGCCGAAAGGCGAAAAGGCCGGAAGATGTCCGCGGCGGTGAATTCCATAACCGCGCCAATCCGGATTAATTGGTAGGCGCGGAGGCTCGGAGTCCGCGAGGAGTCCGCGCCGGGATCACGATTTTCATGGGACGAGATTGGTATTTGGCTCCATCGCCGGATGTTGAAGCCCTGTATGCGGCGCTCATCCACCGCCTCGATATGGGCGATTGGCCGCTAGTAGCCAAAGCGATCCGAAAAGGGCCACCAAAGCAACCGTCCCGCGGCAGAGCTAGATCATGCCCATCGCCACAAGGCGCGCTGCTATCGTGGCTCGAGTCCATCAAGATCAAGTCCTCATGCGGTCATCGGCCGTGAAGTTTAAGCTTTCCGAAGTCCGACCGACGGCTGTGGGCGAAGCTTTCGATCTGCTCCAGATGGCCAAGAGAATTGGTCCGCAGCAAAGCCGCCGATTTAAGATCTCGTCCGGGGAGAAAAGTCTCACCTCGACAGCGTTGATGGTTGAAGATGCCATCGAGCCTATTGGTGACGCATACACAGGAACTCTCAATGAAAGCACCAATGTCGGTGTCAAAACCGCAGATCTCGGTAGGGGGTCCCGAATCAAGGCCTAGGCGGATGGTAACAGGAGACGAGGGACACAATGTTTTTACCTCTGTTCAGCCCTCTCGATGGAGGTAAAACCTCACCCCCGCTTGATTAATATTGATGATATGTGTAGTACAAGAGTGGATCTACCACGAGATCAAGGAGGCTAAACCTCAGAAGCTAGCCTATGGTATGATTGTTGAGATGTAATGTTCGCCCCACGGATTAAGGCCCTCCGGTTTATATAGACACCGGAGAGGCTAGGGTTACACAGTAGTCGGTTACAATGGTAGGAGATCTACATATCCGATTGCAAGCTTGCCTTCCACGCCAAGGAAAGTACCTTCCTGACACGAGCCGAGTCTTCAATCTTTCTATCTTCGTAGTATGGGAGTCCCGCGGATATTGATAGTCCGCCATCCGGACACCCCCTAGTCCAGACTCCTCACCCTCGCTAGCCGGGACCCAACATAGTGGGTGGCTGACTTAGGGCCTACTAAGTTGACGAGGACTCGAGGGCTTTGTCAACTTAGCCAATATGAACGATTCTAGCTCCAAAGTGACTGTGACGATGTCCATCAAACGGACCATAGTGCTTCTTCAACTCTAGTCTTCTTGCTCTAGCCGCCCAAAGCAGCGCCGCCGGTCGGGTTGCGTGCCTCGCCTCTCGTGGTCGGGTCAGGATGTCACGTGAGGCCTCACCGCTTCTACTACTCCCACCATCGCCCTGTGGTATCCTCTACTCACCCACACCCCTCGTTATTCTCAAGCATAAGAGCCTCACACCGCAATCTGAACCAAGGAACCTCAGATTCTCTCCGCTGGGCATCCATTGTTGCTGTTTTCCTCGGGTTCTGGGCCGCCCCTTCCTAGGCTCGCTGCCGCCCACCGCTTTGGTGCTCTAGGTGCGCGTGGTCAATGTGGTCAACGAATCAATTCCATCGGAAGAGTATCAGACGGAGAGGTCGATAATCGGGTCCAAGGCCACACCCCAGCTTTTTTGTGATTTGCCAAGTAAGTCGCTTTGTCGTGCTCAAGGCTGCAAATCTTTCAAGACAAGGAGAGCTTCATCTCAGCCGGCCGAGAAAATGGCCTATCAAGAATGAGAAATGGGCTGTACATTTTTTAAAACACATCAAACCGCAATTAGTTCCAAATATCTTTTTTTTCATTTTGAGATTTTAAATTACATTAATTTTTATGCGTGAGAATTTGTTGGATTTTGTATTGATATACATTCATTTTTAAAATCAATTTGAATGTGACTTGAAATTTCGGATTAAAATAGTTCTGACCGCACCAAATATGCAAAATTTTGTATAACTTTTAACCGTGGCCACAATATGGGCTGTAATGCTAACAAAAATAATATGGGCTCCAAAAACCTTAAGAATTAGCAATGGGCTGTAAATTATTAGAAATAATGGTAGATGGGTTGTATGTCGCTTTTCCACGCATTTGAGGCTTTCCTAAAAAGGTTGACGCACAAAAGGATCGTTGATGTCCATCCAACGGCCGCCGTGGCTTCTTCAATCTCGCTTCTTCCCGCCCAAATTACCAAACAAGCACTCTGGACTGCTCGCTTCCTCCTCCTCAATGCCGGGCCAGGCCGCCAAGAAGTTTCACCGCCCTATCGCATCTCCATCGCCGCCTAGCCATCCTCTACTCACCCACACTCGCTGTTATTCTCCGGACGGCAGCATTTAACCAGAAAACCATCAGACAGCCTTTACTCCTCCACGGGAAACAATCACAGTCTTCCCTCAGGTCCGTGTCGCTCCCTTCCTAGGCCTCACCGCCGCTCATCGCTCTCGTGCTTTCGGGCGCTGCTCGCTCAACGTGGTCAACGAATCGACATGCATGTGAAGTGGACTATACATGGAGAGGCCGATACCTGGGTCCACGCCCGCGACGCAACGAAAATGCCTCTTTATTACGCCAAGAAAATAATGATTCCTCCACCGACATCGTGGACCCACCAAAGGGCCATCAGATTTCACTTAAAAACATTACCGCCACGATACCTTTTGGACCCACCAGCTATATCTTCGGACGCAAGGAAGTGCCTCCTTATTACGCACAAAAAATGAATACTTCGTTAGCCGGGACCCAAAGATAGTGGCAGTCGATTCTTAGGGCCTACTAAGTCGACGGGACGAGGGCTTTGTCAACTTAGTCAATATGCACGATTCTAGCTCCAAAGTGACCGTGACGATGTCCATCCAACTCGAGTGATTCTTCAACCTCCGGGTCTTCTTGCTCCAGCCACCAAACCAGCGCATTTTGTCGTGCCTCGTGGCTCCCGCCTCCTGTGGTTTGGGCCATGACGCTGCGAGGCCTCACCGCCTCTACTACTACTCCCACCACTGCCAAGCCATCCCTCTACTCACCCACACCCCTCGTTATTCTCATGTGCGACGGCAGCCTCAGAGGATCGAAGTATGTCTAGAGGGGGTGATTAGACTACTTGACAACTTAAAAATTTAGCCTTTTGATTAGGGCAAGTTTTTAGCAAGTTCACAATGATAACCAAGTCAAGTATCACCCACACATGCAATTCTAGAGTTGTGGCAGCGAAAGTAAATTGCACGTAGTAAATGAGAGGTGGAGAAGAGCAAACGCAATTTGGAGACACGGAGATTTTTTTCTCGTGGTTCCGATAGGTGGTGCTATCGCAATCCACGCTGATGGAGACTTCAACCCACGGAGGGTAACGGCCGAGAGTCCACGGAGGGCTCCACCCACTAAGGGTCCACGGAAGCAACCTTGTCTATGCCATCATGGCTTACGCCCACGGAGGACTAGCCTTACTCTGGGTAGATCTTCACGAAGTAGGCGATCTCCTTGCCTCTTACAAACTCCTTGGTTCAACTCCACAACATGACGGAGGCTCCCAAGCGACACCTAACTAATCTAGGAGGCACCACCTCCAAAAGGTAATAGATGGGGTTGGTGATGATGAACTCTTGCTCTTGTGCTTCAAATGATAATCTCCCCAACACTCAACTCTCCTCACCGATTTGGCTGTGGTGGAAGAAAGGATTGAGTGGAAAGCAACTTGGGAAGGCTAGAAATCAAGTTTCATATGGTGGGAGGAGCAACTTGATCTCAACACAAGGGTAGGTAGTTTTCTCTCGTAAATGTAAGGTAGGAGTGGTAGTTCTTCCGATGGCTCTCTCCACGTAATGAAGAGGAGGTGGAGGGTATTTATAGCCTCCACAAAAATCCAACTCTATACACATTTGACCAATCTCGGTCCGACCGAAGTTGACAACTCGGTGGGACCGAAAGTTCAAATCTTAGAACGTTGGGATTTTCGTGGACCGAAAATACAATCTCGCTAGTCCGATTCTTCCAAAGTCTAGGGTTTGCCAACTCGATGGGACCGATTTTCTCATCTCGGTGACACCGATTTGAGTACGTATGTTACAAGCTTGGCAACACCAATTTCGATATGACCGAGTTTGGAATCGAAAATCCGAAATTTTAGGGTTTGGCTATATGGTCGAGGTGGTTCATCTCGTGTGACTGGGTTTGGAATCGTGGGACCGAGATTACTTATGAGTTTATGTTGGAATGAAAGATTGCCGATAGTTTGAGAGATAAATCACTAAGCACTTAGAGCAACCAGATCATCATCATAACCTCATCCCTTTAATAGTATTGGCTTTCCTATGGACTCAATGTGATCTTGGATCACTAAACCAAAATGGAGTCTTGAGCTTTTGCCAATGTTTTCCTTAGCATTTTGAGGGTCCACATCATCACCATTGCCATACCCATATCACTGAACTTCCCAAATATTCTCAAGAAATGATTAGTTCAATGATATATATGTTGTTATTAATTACCAAAACCACCCGGGATTAGTTGCACTTTCAATCTCCCCTTTTGGTAATTGATGACAACATATAGATCAAAGCTTCACAAATGATATAATCAATGAATAACATCGTCGCTTTGAGAAGTATGTGATAAGCAAGAGCTCCCCTAAATTTGTGCATTATTTAAGATTTATGCTTGAATGCAAATGCACAATCGATTAGGATCATGGGTCACTCTTCCATGTCACATACATCTTGGTGGAGCGACAAAATGATAAGAATGAATAACATGCACCCAATCACCAAGACATGAGTAAGTGATCATACAAGATATGAATGGAATATGATTAGCAATAAGCACACATTAAGCATAGTATGATCAAGCACTCATCAAGATAGAGCAAACGAGTATCAAACACACTAAAATGTCTCAAAGAACTCAAAAGTATCTCAAGGAAAACCGCAAACGAAAGAGCAAAACGAGCACTCTCTCTCGAAGCCCTATGATCTATACACTTTTCCCTTTGGCAACAAGTTACCAAAAGTTCGAAGGTATAGAGCTAATCGCCACGGGACTCACGGGTGGCCCCGCTCAGGCCGATGGAGGGAGATAGCTGATCTCGCAAAAGCTTCACAAGTCTGTGGAGCCGGAGGAGTGGATACCGGAGTCAGGTGCCGAACCGATGGAGCTGTAGGAGGTGCCGATGTAGTAGCCCCGGGTCTGCCACCGAATAGCAATGATCCGGCTTTAGGGCACTGCAGCAGTTGCTCATAGTCATCCCGACTAGATCATCTTCCATCTCCCTCATGAGTTCTCGCTTTCTCCTCTTAGCTTCCTCAATGTCCGCCTCAAGCTTGTCGACGGTGACTCTGACTTCACCACTTTGACATCCAGAGCATGGAACTTATCTTCAACTATCCTCTCAAGGCTCTCCCGAGATCTGCACTATGCCGGCCAAAGCGAGCTCAATTCTCCGAGTGGCTTCAAGAAGTTGTTCTCCAACGCCTTGGGCTTTGTCGCGCTTCCTTCTCAGCTTTTAGCTTGTTTGGCGCCTTCAGACTTAGCATGTCCTTCGATGATGTGGGAGCATCCTCACCATCACAACTTCATTATCTTCATGTTCAGCTGCAGTGGCAAGTGGGGTCTATCCAATGTAGGTGTCCGTGCAAACTTGGCATTAATGAGCATCCTAATATGAGCAAACCCACACGACCTTCTTCCGTCCGTCATCATTCTCTTGATAGTCTCTACTATCGTGTCCATCACCTTAAAAGGTGTCTTCGATCTAGAATGCAGCATGTTGATAGAATACCTCTTATCATGCGGTGGTCTCCTCGACTTGGGCATCAAAGTATGCCTCGTAATGGTGTTGGTGGTTGGGAGACCTGCTCAAGATAATAAACCGATCCAAGCTTCCATATCTCAACATCCTTCTCAGTACCTCATTGTACATGTTCTTCATAGACTCGTGATTCTTCTTGGAATGCCATAGACATCAACATCATCATCCTTTGATACTGTGCATTCAGAACGCCTCCATTCTTCAACAGCTTGAATGGAATTTTGTCCTTCGTCATCCATACAATTCTGCCATCCGGATAGAAGTGTGCGGCATAGAACTGCATGATCATCTCATCATTCCAAGCAAATTCCCGACCAACAAACTCGCAGAATCCCACAAGCAAGTGAAGCTTTCATGCACATGTGGGAAATAGTCTCAGGTTTTCACTCGCCGATGTAATCCCACCATATATCCGTGTCAAGAATAATTGGCTTTTTGTCCATGAGCACTGCCTCATAGAAATCTTGTTGCTTCTCGTGTGGAACCTTGGGTCAACAATACTGTCCTTCTCCTCGGTGGCATATGGATCAACTTGCTCCATAGCCTGAGACCTTTATCCTTCCTTTCCTTCATATTTTCAGCTCGAGGATGAGCATCATTATGAATCGCAGTTCATTCGAGCTTTAGCAAAACATGAGCCTCATCATCCGATTCTCGCAGTGGCACATTGTCCTTCTTCTTTCCTCAAGTGTATGTTCTCATAGCTTTCTTTGGCTTGCAAGAGGTTTGGCTTGGGCTGCCTTTGCTGGAGCTGATGGCTTAGCTTTTGTGGGTGCTCCCGCCTCGATGGCATCTCCCATCAACTTCGCTTCGAGGAGGCTGGGTGCTTCCTCATCGTAATCATCATCACGCTTCTTCATGAACTAGCCTCTCTTCTCTTGGAAGTTTTCTTGATCTTGCTGGAGGTTTCTTCTTCCATGCTCGCTTTTGGCAACTGTGGATTTCTTCACCTTGTTGGTGCCTTTCTTTGATCAGTTTCTCTTGATAGCCCTTGGCAACCACTTGCCTTTTTGGCTTAGAAGTTATCTCCTCATCTCGCAACAAAGTCGAGTCTTCCTCATCGTAATTCTCTTCTTCCCGCCTCGTGGCACCGCAGCAGTCCACTTGGAGTGCTTTCTCCATCATCTGAAAAACTGCTTGTTTCAGACTTGTCACCGCCTCAGAATCTCAACTCGTGATTCAGACTGTTCGCTGTCACTTGCATCGCATATGACCGACAACCTGTGAATAGAGTAGGTATAGGCAATAGAAGAGTTATCACAAACCGCAGAGGATTTTGCAAAAGAATGAGTTCAAACTTTAGTCTTAGGTTTTCACATACATTTCGGTCCGACCGAAGTCTAAAAATTCGTGAATCCAAGTGTCTAAACCTAATCAGACACACCACTTTCTTTGTTGGACCGAAATGGGTTTCGGGTCTAGCCGAGAGCACTAGGGTTTCACTAAATCTCACTTCGGTTCACCGATTTGCACAACTCGGTTTAACCGAAAGTGTGCAAAGGCAATGGCCAGAGGCCAAATCGGTCATCCGAGAATGTAGAATCGGTCACACCGAGATGTGTTCGGCGAAACCTAACCCTAAAATTTTCACTCGAATTTTGTTCTATGATCTAATCACCGGATAGGAAGATTTCAATCTTGGCAAGAAACTAGGCAAAACCTATCATGCATAGAATCAGCGGTTGAAGCACGAGAGGGATGAAACTCACCCAACTGGTGGAGCTTCACTACGGCGGCAACGGCGCCGATGAGATTGACCGCTGACGGCGATGGAGACCACAGCGAGGGCGCATGTGATGGCGGAGACGATCCGAGACCACGGCGACGGCAGAATAAGGGTTTGAGGGCGGAGCGTTTGAAGAAGTAATCAACGCCGCTGTCCTCGGGTATATATACCTTCGTGCCGGTGGGACCGAAGTTTGAAAACTCGTGGGACCGAGATGGTTAATCGCAGGCTACATCACTTCGTCACGCCGAATTTGTAACTCGTTTCACCGAGGTGAAAACCTAGATCAATCCAAGTGATTTCGGTCCGTCCGATTTGAGTATATCGGTTTGACCGAAAGTACTTAGAAGGTTTTGGAAGTTAGGCTTTGACGGATCGGTGGTCCGAAAGCTCCTCACTCTGGCCCGTCCAAAAAGTCTTGTTCAAAGTTTGTGATATAAGCATGAATAGAGTTTGAGACAAGAAAGCATAGATAGCTAGGAGGAACTTAGGCATTCTTGTCCATCCATTTGGTCAAAAAGAAAATCCAAAAGACCAAAGCAACAAATGGATGTCCTCGAATGGATAAAATCATGCATCCAACATGCTCACACAATAAGATAGCAAATGAAATATGTGTCAAACATGCACAAACAAAACACTAACAGCTAGCACACATTTGGCGATGACTAGGTCATCTATATATGAGTATATTGATTTAGGAGTCAAATGAGAACATTTGATCATAGGTCATACTCATCGCTTAAGCACAAGTGGGTTACCACTTTCCATAAAGCATTAATGTGTTCACATCATTAGAAGATGCTTTAGCTCATTTCTTTAGAGCAAAGCTCCCTTGATGTGAGAACCCTTTAAAGGGTCAAACTAACCTTGGGTTGTCGTTGAAGACTTCATGTAGATGTTGAAGATGTGGATGCTCAATGTTGATGAAGATCATCAAGAGTTGGGAGCAATCCTTTGATTCGGCACTTTCAATACCTACATGGGTTAGTCCCACAAGGAACAAACAAAAATATCCATGGACATAGATTGAAGTACACAATAGATGATGTCCATGAAAGCAATGATTACCTTGTCCCTTGACTTACCAACATGAGGGTTTGTGACTCCATGAACTAGTGCAAGATGTGGAAGTTGATTGCACAAGTCCTTGCCAAAATGAATGAGTGAAGTATATTGGCGAGTCACCTCAAGAACTCTCTAGTTCTTCTTCTTCGATCCACATCATCTTGATGGGAATCCTTGGTGTAGTAGTTGAGCTTGTCAAGTAGAACTTGAAGTTGCCTTTGGGAACCCACTTGACCATGGCCTTGGGTGCTTCAATAAATGCATCAATCTCCTCTTGAAGCTTGTCCTTGCCTTTTAGCTTGTGGTCTTGTGGTGGAAGGTCATCTTGAGTTTGTTCCACATTGGAAGAAGTAGGATCATACTTCTCCTCTTGAGAAACAAACTTTGGAGGATATTGACCTTCTTCCCATTCAACACCCTCGGCGTTGAACTTTCGCTCAAAACCAATTCCTTGATTCTTCCTGTCTTCCTTGTTTATAACAATTTCTCAAAGCTCTTGCTTCCAAAAGACTCTTGTAGACACCTTTTCTATAATCCTTTCAATAGACTATTTTCTTGCTCAAGTGAATTACTAGAAGTAACAACATTTGATTTAGCATGATTATTGTTACTACTAGATGAAGAATTTTTCTTATGCTTATCATGCTTAGTTTTGATAGGTGGCAAGAAATTAGACAAGAGAAGTCGCTTGGCAAGATATGAAGAACTCTTCTTCAAGATCGCCATTGATAGCTTTAGAAACTCATGTTCTTGCTCTAGATTGAGCTTCAAGCGTAGCTTCTCATGAGATCTTAGGAGCTCTCTATGATCTTCTTGAGTTGTTTCATGAGCTAACTTAAGAGTGTTTAGTTCTTTAGTTAGACGCTCAATCTCCTTCATAGCATTGTCATTCGACTCTTCTCGACTATAAAGACTACTAGCATGTTCATCATTACTAAGCTCACTAGATTTATCATGTAAAAGCTCATCTTCACCAAGCAAGTCATCCTCATCACTATCAAAGTCAATAAACCTGTGGTGTGATACCTTGGGGCCTTTTGCCATGAAGCATCTTCCAATTCCCTCATTTGGTGAATCAAATATGTCATAGGAGTTGGAGTTGGAGGACACGAGAGCAAGACCGCAACACCTTCATCTTGACTCAGATTCGAGTTGGAGTGATAGCTTCTTTTCGAGTGATTGTCTGAGTCGGAGCCGAAACCCATTCACCAACATGAGCTTGATGTTTTCTTCTGTGTAGCTCCTTGATGACTTGTCTTTCCTTTCCTAATCCTTGCTTCTCCGAGAGGATCTTCGCTCATAACGATCATCTCTACTCCTTCTCTTTTCGAGGCGACTCTCTTCTGAGCTTCTTCTTCTTGGAGATTCTTCTCTCTTGTGGGGAGTCGAACACTCATTTGAGTAGTGTCCGGTCTTCCACAATTGTAGCAGCTTCGATCACGACTAGAAGATCTCTTTTCATCATATGATCTAGACTTTGAGCTTCTTTCCTTGCTTCTACTCTTGTAGAATTTGTGAAGTTCTTCACCATTAGGCTTATCTCTTCATTGAAACTAGCTTGTCACTTGAGGTTGTGGGAGCTTCAACTCGCAGCTTTGTAAGCACCACTTGACTTGTTGTGAAGCTCTTCCTTATCTTTAAGTGTCATCTCATGAGCAACAATCCTTCCAATGACTTCTGTAGGCTTGAGATCTTTGTAGTTTGGCATCATTTGGATCAAAGTGCACACGGTGTCATACTTTCCATCCAAAGCTCGAGAATCTTCTTGATGATGAATTGGTCGGTCATTTCTTCACTTCCTAAGCCTGCCATCTCATTGGTGATGAGAGCAAGCCTAGAGTACATTTCAGCTAATTCTTCACCTTCCTTCATCTTGAACTTGTCAAGTCGACCTTGAAGAACATCTAGCTTTGATTCCTTCACGGACTCGTACCTTCGCGCATTTCACCAAAGTATCCCAAATCTCTTTGCATTCTCAAGACGGCTGATCTTGTTGAACTCCTCGACACAAAGCATTGAAGAGAATGTCACAAGCTTGAGCATTGTTCAGAACATCCGCAACTCATCCGCAGAGCTTCGCGATCCGAACTTTTCCTTCCTCAAGAACTCACCTTGCAAGCCAACACAAATAATGCCCCATGCGCAGGTTATGTCCAAGAATATGCATTTTCATTTTATGCTTCCAACTAGCAAAGTTTGAACCATCAAAGTAAGGACCTCACGGAAATTACCTCACTAGACGCCATACTCTCCTAGGTTGTGAAACCAAGCTTATGGAGTCCAATGCAATGGAAACCAATCCAATGGAGACCAAGGCTCGATACCACTTGTAGGATCGAAGTATGTCTAGAGGGGGGTGATTAGACTACTTGACAACTTAAAATTTATCCTTTGATTAGGGCAAGTTTTTAGCAAGTTCACAATGATAACCAAGTCAAGTATCACCCTACACATGCAATTCTAGAGTTGTGGCAGCGAAAGTAAATTGCACGTAGTAAATGAGAGGTGGAGAAGAGCAAACGCAATTTGGAGACACGGAGATTTTTTTCTCGTGGTTCCGATAGGTGGTGCTATCGCCAATCCACGCTGATGGAGACTTCAACCCACTGAGGGTAACGGCCTGAGAGTCCACGGAGGGCTCCACCCACTAAGGGTCCACGAAGAAGCAACCTTGTCTATGCCATCATGGCTTACGCCCACGGAGGACTAGCCTTACTCGGGTAGATCTTCACGAAGTAGGCGATCTCCTGCCCTTACAAACTCCTTGGTTCAACTCCACAACATGACGGAGGCTCCCAAGCGACACCTAACTAATCTAGGAGGCACCACCTCCAAAAGGTAATAGATGGGGTTGGTGATGATGAACTCCTTGCTCTTGTGCTTCAAATGATAATCTCCCCAACACTCAACTCTCCTCACCGATTTGGCTGTGGTGGAAGAAAGGATTGAGTGGAAAGCAACTTGGGAAGGCTAGAAATCAAGTTTCATATGGTGGGAGTGGAGCAACTTGATCTCAACACAAGGGTAGGTAGTTTTCTTCTCTAAATGTAAGGTAGGAGTGGTAGTTCTTCTCGATGGCTCTTCCACTAATGAAGAGGAGGTGGAGGGTATTTATAGCCTCCACATAAAATCCAACTGCTACACATTTGACCAATCTCGGCCGCATCGGTTGACAACCCGTGGGACCGAAAGTTCAAATCTTAGAACGCTGGGATTTTCGTGGGACCGAAAATACAATCTCTTGTAGTCCGATTCTTCCAAAGTCTAGGGTTTGCCAATCTCTTGGGACCGACTTTCTCATCTCGGTGACACCGATTTGAGTACGTATGTTACGTAAGTCATAACACCAATTTCGTATGACCGAGTTTGGAATCGAAAATCCAAATTTTAGGGTTTGGCTATATGGTCGACGTGGTTCATCTCTTGCAGACTGGTTTGGAATCGGTGGGACCGAGATTACTTATGAGTTTATGTTGGAATGAAAGATTGCTGATAGTTTGAGAGATAAATCACTAAGCACTTAGAGCAACCAGATCATCATCATAACCTCATCCCTTTAATAGTATTGGCTTTCCTATGGACTCAATGTGATCTTGGATCACTAAACCAAAATGGAGTCTTGAGCTTTTGCCAATGTTTTCCTTAGCATTTTGAGGGGTCCACATCATCAATATTGCCACACCCATATCAATCAACTTCCTGAAATATTCTCAAGAAATGATTAGTTCAATGATATATATGTTGTTATTAATTACCAAACCACCCGGGATTAGTTGCACTTTCAAATTTCACACCGCACCGAACCAAAGGAACCTCGATCTTTCATCACACGCATCCATCGCCACGCCTTCCCCGCCTCGCAGGTCATTCCCTTCCTAGGCTCGCGCCACGCCCACCGCCTCGTGCTTTCAAGGCACAAGCGGTCAATAACATGGTCAAGGAATGGCTTCCATCGACGTGGATCAGACGGGAGAGGTCGATACCGGGTCCACGGCCGCAAAGAAGGAAATGCCTCCTTATTACCCGCAAAATAATTATTCTCCACCGATGCCAGGGACCCACCGGACGGGCCACCGATTTCACTTAAAAAACATTTCGATCGCCGGGACCCACCAGCTACATCTTCACATGCAAGGAAGTGCGTTAGCAAAAATGATTCGGCCGACCGCTGGGGACCCACCAGCTACATCTCGCAGTAAGGAAGTGCCCAATACTGGACCCACCCGGTCAAGCGCACGAGGGTTGTCATTCTCGTCGAACGGTAATGCACACACCGGTCAGTTGTAGAGGCCGACGCGTCGTAGTAGAGGCGCCGACATAGCATGTACACGCACGCATTGCCGACGTAGGGTGCAAGAAAGAAAATACGGCCATGTACGTGACATACGGGCAGGGTCTCGAACACCTACTCACGATACGTGATATGGCTGGGTTTAACAGAGAAACAACGCTGTCGCCGTGTTCATGGGGAGCCAACCAGCAGGGTCGGAACGGAATGTGTGGTCGTGTTCATCGAGAGGGCTTGGACGGAACAGGTGATGGAAACGAGGCCTGATGTACCGCACAATGGAGGAAACGGCCTTGTGTTTGACCGGCCACATTCGAAACGGGATCCTGTTGATTGGGAGGGGCCTGGCGTATCGCACAACAAGGAAACGGACTCTCCACGGTCAAACGGGGTCCTGCCGATCAGAGGGTGTGGCATACCAAACACGGTGAGGAAACGGACTCGCTACAAATAAACGGGGTCCCGTTGATCGGGAGGGGTGGCGCATCGCAGAAACGGATTTAAACGGACCTTCTACGGTCAAACGGGGTCCCGTTGATCGGGAGGTGTGGCGCATCGCAAAACGGATTTAAACGGACTTCCTACCTCTGAAACGGGGTCCCGTTTATCGGGAGGTGTGGGCGATCGCAAAACGGACTCCACGGATACCGCTCATCTCCACCGCCGACCTCCTCCAACCTCCACGGCTACCGCCGACCTCCTCCACCTCCACGGCTCCCCTCGCTCATCCAGCCTCCACCGCTTACTCCACCGGGCCACTATTCAACCACCCCCACCACGGGCACCCTCCACCGCCTCACCGCTCAACCACCCTCCACGGGCACCCTCCACCGCTCGCCGCTTATCCACCCCTCCACACCACGGGTCCTGCTCAACCACCCTCCACGGCCACCCTCCACCGCCGCATCGCTCATCCAAATTCTCCACACCATGGGTTCCTGCTCATCCAGAGGCAACACCACCGCCACATCGCTCATCCAATTGATTGACTTCGCTAGCGCAGAGATGGGCGAATCGCCCATCGTCCGCCATCGCCCATGGATCGATCCTCGGTTCAGCAGAACGCCAGAAGCTCGCAGCTGCAATCGCTTCGTTCAGATAGAGCCCAACGCCGCCGGGTTCGCGTAGATCCAACACTCGCACACACGCTGCATCAGACGAGAGAGAACGCTGCATCGCTTCGCCCCGACCTCCCACCGTAACCAAAGAACTCCCCAAATTTTCCTCCTCGCTTACCACGGTTTTTTCTGTCATAGACGGCCCAAAGAATGTCATGTAGCCATGCTTCCGCCCGTTGGGGAACGAGTAATTTCAAAAATTTCCTACGCACACGCAAGATCATGGTGATGGCATAGCAACGAGAGGAGAGTGTTCATCCACGCACTGTGAGACCGTAAGCGAAGCGCTAGCACAACGCTGTTGATGTAGTCGACGCCTTCACGATCCGACCGATCCAAGCACCGAACGCACGGAGCCTCCGAGTTCAGCACACGCTCAGCTCGATGACGATCTCCGCCTCCGATCCAGCAAAGGCTCCGAGATGAGTTCCACAAGACGACGGCGCAGGACGATGATGATGTTCTATCGCGCAGGCTTCGCCTAAACTCCGCGACGATATGACCGAGGTGGAATATGGTGGAAGGGGCACCGACACGGCTAAGGAACGATCCGTAGATCAACTTGTGTGTCTATGGGTGCCCCCGCCCCCGATATAAAGGAGCCAGGGGAGGAGGCCGCCGCCTAGAGGGCGCCAAGGGGGAGTCCTACTCCCACCGGAGTAGGACTCCCTTCCAAGTTGGAGTAGGAGAGAGGGGGAAAGAGGAGGAAGAGGGAAGGAAAGGGGGCGCCGCCTCTTCCCTTGTCCTATTCGGACTAGAGGGAGAGGCGCGGCCCCTCCTTGCTCCTTCCTCTTCTCCTCTTGGCCCATGTAGGCCCATTAACCCCCGGGGTTCCGTAACCTCCCTGCATCTCTAAGAAATGCCGATTTCACCCGAACCATTCCGATGTCCAAACATAGGCTTCCAATATATCAATCTTTATGTCTCGACCATTCCGAGACTCGTCATGTCCGTGATCACATCCGGACTCAACAAACTTCGTACATCAAAACTTATAAACTCATAATAAAACTGCCATCAAACGTTGTTGCGTAGGATTCTACGGTTCGAGAACTATGTAGACATGACCTAAAACCATTCTCGTCAATAACCAATAGCGGACCTGATGCCCATATTGGTTCCTACATATTCTACGAAGATCTTTATCGGTCAAACCGCATAACAACATACTTTGTTCCCTTTGTCATCGGTATAGTTACTTGCCCGAGATTTGATCGCTTGTATCCAATACCTAGTTCAATCTCGCTATCGCAAGTCTCTTTACTCGCTCCGTAATACATCATCTCATAACTAACTCATTAGTTACATGCTTGCAAGGCTTAGGTGATGAGTATTACCGAGAGGGCCCAGAGATACCTCTCCGACAATCGGAGTGACAAATCCTAATCTCAATTATGCCAACCCAACATGTACCTTCGAAACACCAGAGAGCACCTTTATAATCACCCAGCCATTGCTAGACGCTTGGTAGCACACAAAGTGTTCTTCCGTAAACGGAGTTGCACAATCTCATAGTTGTAGGAACTTTGTATAAGTCATGAAGAAAGCAATAGCAAGATACTAAACGATCAAGTGCTAGGCTAACGGAATGGGTCATGTCAATCACATCATTCTCCTAATGATGTGATCCCATTAATCAAATGACAACACATGTCTATGGTTAGGAAACATAACCATCTTTGATTAATGAGCTAGTCAAGTAGAGGCATACTAGTGACTATGTGTTTGTCTATGTATTCACACATGTATCATGTTTCCGTTAATACAATTCTAGCATGAATAATAAACATTTATCATGATATGAGGAAATAAATAATAACTTTATTATTGCCTCTAGGGCATATTTCCTTCAGCCTCCCACTTGCACTAGAGTCAATAATCTAGATTACATAGTAATGATTCTAACACCCATGGAGTCTTGGTGCTGATCATGTTTTGCTCGTGAGAGAGGCTTAGTCAATGGTCTCGCAACATTCAGATCCGTATGTATCTTGCAAATCTCTATGTCTCCCACTTGGACTTGGTCCCAATGGAATTGAAGCGCCTCTTGATGTGCTTGGTCCTCTTGTGAAATCTGGATTCCTTTGCCAAGGCAATTGCACCAAGATTGTCACGAAGATCTTCATTGGTCCCGATGCACTAGGTATGACACCTAGATCGGAAATGAACTCCTTCATCCGCATTCTTCATTCGCCGCTTCGTAAGCAGCTATGTACTCCGCTTCACATGTAGATCCCGCCACGACGCTTTGTTTAGAACTGCACCAACTTACAGCTCCACCGCTTAATAAAAACACGATCCGGTTTGCGATTTAGAATCGTCTCGATCAGTGTCAAAGCTTGCATCGACGTAACCATTTACGACTAGCTCTTTGTCACCTCCATATACGAGAAACATATCCTTAGTCCTTTTCGTATTTCAGATGTTCTTGACCGCTGTCCAGTGATCCACTCGATTACTTTGGTACCTTCCCGCCAAACTTATTGCTAAGCATACGCCAGTCTGGTACACAAGATTGCATACATGATAGAGCCTATGGCTGAAGCATAGGAACATTTTTCATTTTCTCTATCTTCTTCATTGTGGTCGGGCATTGAGTTTGACTCAACTTCACACCTTGTAGCACAGTGCAAGAATCCTTTCTTTGCTCGATCCATTTTGAACTTTTTCAAAATTTTGTCAAGGTATGTGCTTTGTGAAAGTCCTATTAAGCGCCTTGATCTATCTCTATAGATCTTGATGCCCAATATGTAAGCAGCTTCACCGAGGTCTTTCATTGAAAAACTTTTATTCAAGTATCCCTTTATGCTATCCAGAATTCTATATCATTTCCAATTAATAATATGTCATCAACATATAAAACTAGAAATGCTACAGAGCTCCCACTCACTTTCTTGTAAATACAAGCTTCTCCAAAAGTCTCAGATAAACCATATGCTTTGATCACACTATCAAAGCGCTTATTCCAACTCCGAGATGCTTGCACCAGTCCATAAATGGAACGCTGAGCTTGCACACTTTGTCAAGACCTTTTGATCAACAAAACCTTCCGCTGCATCATATACAACTCTTCTTCTAGAAATCCATTCAAGAATGCAGTCTTGACATCCATTTGCCAAATTTCATAATCATGAAATGCAGCAATAGCCAACATGATTCGACAGACTTAAGCATCGCTACGGTGAGAAAGTCTCATCGTAGTCAACCCCTTGAACTTGTCGAAAACCTTTCGCAACAAGTCGAGCTTTATAGACAAAGAATATTACCATCACGCCACGCCTTCTTCTTAAAGATCCATTTATTCTCAATGGCTTGCCGATCATCGGCAAGTCAACCAAAGTCCATACTTTGTTTTCATACATGGATCCCATCTCGATTTCATGGCCTCTAGCCATTTTATGGAATCTGGCTCATCATCGCTTCTCATAGTTCGTAGGTTCATCATGGTCAAGTAACATGACTTCCGTAATAGGATTACCGCATCACCGTGCGGATCTTACTCGTAGACCTACGAGGTTCAGCAGAAACTTGATCTCAAGTTTCATGATCAATATCATTAGCTTCCTCACTAATTGATGTAGTCGTCACAGGAACCGGTTCTCGTGATGAACTACCTTCCAATAAGGGAGTAGATACAGTTATCTCATCAAGTTCTACTTTCCTCCCACTCACTTCTTTCGAGAGAAACTCCTTCTAGAAAGGATCCATTCTTAGCAACGAATGTTTTGCCTTCGGATCTGTGATAGAAGGTGTACCCAATAGTCTTTTTGGGTATCCTATGAAGACACATTCGATTTGGGTTCGAGCTTATCCGGTTGAAGTTTCTTCACATAAGCATCGCAGCCCCAAACTTTAAGAAACGACAACTTTGGTTTCTTGCCAAACCACAGCTCATAAGGCGCCGCCTCAACGGATTTTGATGGTGCCCTATTTAACGTGAATGCGCCGCCTCTAAAGCATAACCCCAAAACGATAGCGGTAAATCGGTAAGAGACATCATAGATCGCACCATATCAAGTAAAGTACGACACGACGCTCGACACACCATTTCGCTGTGGTGTTCCGTGGCGGAGTTGCTAAACTATTCCGCATTGTTTCAAATGTAAACCAAACTCAGAACTCAAATATTCTCCTCCACGATCGATCAGAAACTTTATTTTCTTGTTACGATGATTTTCCACTTCACTCAAATTCTTTGAACTTTTCAAATGTTTCAGACTTGTGCTTCATTAAGTAGATATACCCATATCTGCTCAAATCATCTCGTGAAGGTGAGAAAATAACGATATCCGCCACGAGCCTCAACATTCATCGGACCACATACATCCGTATGTATGATTTCCAACAAATCTGTTGCTCTCCCATAGTTCCGAGAACGGTGTTTTAGTCATCTTGCCCATGAGGCACGGTTCGCAAGTACCAAGTGATTCATAATCAAGTGATTCCAAGTCCATCAAGATGGAGTTTCTTCATGCTTTTACACCGATATGACCTAAACGGCAAGTACACAAATAAGTTGCACTATCATTATCAACTCTGATCTTTTGGCTTCAACATTATGAATATGTGTATCACTACTATCGAGATTCAATAAAATAGACCACTCTTCAAGGGTGCATGACCATAAAAGATATTACTCATATAAATAGAACAACCATTATTCTCTGATTTAAATGAATAACCGCCTCGCATCAAACAAGATCCAGATATAATGTTCATGCTCAACGCTGCACCAAATAACAATTATTCAGGTCTAAAACTAATCCCAAGGTAGATGTAGAGGTAGCGTCGATCGCGATCACATCGACTTTGGAACCGCTTTCCCACGCCAGCATCGTCACCTCGCCCTGGCTGCTGCTCGCTTATTCCAGTAGTCCCTGCTTCGAGTTGCAAATATTAGCAATGTAACCAAGATCAAATACCCAGTGCTACTACGAGCTCTAGTTAGGTACACATCAATAACATGTATATCACATATACCTTTGTTCACTTTGCCATCCTTCTTATCCGCCAAATACTTGGGGCAGTTCCGCTTCAAAGGTCCACCGCTTGTAGAGAAGCACTCGCTTGTGCTTAGGTCCAGACTTGGGTTTCTTCTCTTGAGCAGCAACTTGCTTGCCGCTCTTCTTGAAGTTCCCTTCTTCTTCCCTTTGCCCTTTTCTTGAAACTAGTGGTCTTGTTGACCATCAACACTTGATGCTCCTTCTGATTTCTACCTCCACGCTTTCAGCATCGCCAAGAGCTCGAATAGTCTTGTTCATCCCTTGCATATTATAGTTCATCACAAAGCTCTTGTAGCTTGGTGGCAGTGATTGGAGAATTTCATCAATGACACTATCATCGTGAAGATTAACTCCCAGCTTGAATCAAGTGATTATTATACCTGCACATTCTGAGTATGTGTTCACCGACGTAACTATTCTCCTCCATCTTGCAGCTATAGAACTTATTGGAGACTTCATATCTCTCAATCCGGCATTTGCTTGAAATATTAACTTCAACTCCTCGAACATCTCATATGCTCCATGACGCTCAAAACGCCGTTGAAGACCCGGTTCTAAGCCGAAGCATGGCACATCGAACTATAGAGTAGTCATCGCTTTGCTCGCCAGACGTTCTTAACGCCGCTGGCCAGCATCAGCAGCAGTTCGCACCCAGCCGGTGCTTCCAGACGTAACTCTTCTCAGGCAGCAATGAGGATAATCCTCAAAGTTACGGACCCAAATCCGTAATTGCTACCATCATCTTTCAACTTTGCTTTCTCAAGGAACGATTAAAATTCAACGGAACAACAAAGACGAGCCATCTATCTACAAACAAACATAGACAAGCAAGATACTATCAGTACTAAGTTCATGATAAATTTAAGTTCAATTAATCATATTACTTAAGAACTCCCACTTAGATGACACATCTCTAGTCATCTAAGTGATCACGTGATCCAAATCAACTAAACCATAACCGATCATCACGTGAGATGGAGTAGTTTTCAATGGTGAACATCACTATGTTGATCATATCTACTATATGATTCACGCCGACCTTTCGGTCTCCGTGTTCCGAGGCCATATCTCGCATATGCTAGGCTCATCAAGTTTAACCTGAGTATTCTCACAGGTGCAAAACTGGCTTGCACCTGCTAGATGGACGAGAGCTTATCACACCCGATCATCACGTGGTGTCTCAAGACGCATTTAACTTTGGCAACGGTGCATACTGTGGAGAACACTTCTTGATAATTTTAGTGAGAGATCATCTTAAAATGCTACCGCCAATCAAAGCAAGATAAGATGCATAAAGGATAAACATCACATGCAATCAATATAAGTGATATGATATGGCCATCATCATCTTGTGCTTGTGATTCCATCTTCAAGCACCGCCATGATCACCATCGCCACCGCGCCGACACCTTGATCTCCATCGTAGCATCGTTGTCGCTTACGCCATCTATTGCTTCTACGACTATCGCTACCGCTTAGTGATAAAGTAAAGCAATTATGTATGCTTGCATTTCATACAATAAAGCGACAACCATATGGCTCCTGCCAGCTGCCGATAACTTCGTTACAAAACATGATCATCTCATACAATAAAATATAGCATCACGCCTTGACCATATCACATCACAACATGCCCTGCAAAACAAGTTAGACGCCCTCTACTTTGTTGTTGCAAATTTTACGTGGCTGCTACGGGCTTAGCAAGAACCGTTTTACCACGCATCAAAACCACAACGATAGTTTGTCAAATAGACTGCGTTTTAACCTTCGCAAGGACCGGGCGAGCCACACTCGATTCAACTAAAGTGAGAGAGACAGACACCCGCCAGCCACCTTTAAGCACGAAAGTGCTCGTAACGGTGAAACCAGTCTCGCAAGCGCACGCTGAATGTCGGTCCGGCCGCTTCATCTCACAATACCGCTGAACCAAAGTATGACATGCTGGTAGGCAGATGACTTATATCGCCCACAACTCACTTGTGTTCTACTCGCATATAACATCAACGATAAAACCTAGGCTCGATGCCATCGTTGGGGAACGAGTAATTTCAAAAATTTCCTACGCACACGCAAGATCATGGTGATGGCATAGCAACGAGAGGGGAGAGTGTTCGCCCACGCACTGTGAGACCGTAAGCGAAGCGTTAGCACAACGCGTTGATGTAGTCGACGCCTTCACGATCCGACCGATCCAAGCACCGAACGCACGGAGCCTCCGAGTTCAGCACACGCTCAGCTCGATGACGATCTCCGCCCTCCGATCCAGCCGAGGCTCGGAGATGAGTTCCACAAGACGACGGCATGGTGACGATGATGATGTTCTATCGCGCAGGCTTCGCCTAAACTCCGCGACGATATGACCGAGGTGGAATATGGTGGAAGGGGCACCGACACATGCTAAGGAACGATCCAGATCAACTTGTGTGTCTATGGGTGCCCCCGCCTGATAGATATAAAGGAGCTGGGGAGGAGGCCACTGCCCAGAGGGCTACAGGGGGAGTCCTACTCCCACCGGGAGTAGGACTCCCTTTCCAAGTTGGAGTAGGAGAAGGGGAAAGAGGAGGAAGAGGGAAGGAAAGGGGGCGCCGCCTCTTCCCTTGTCCTATTCGGACTAGAGGGGAGGCCATGCCCCTCCTTGCTCCTTCCTCTTCTCCTCTTGGCCCATGTAGGCCCATTAACTCCCGGGGTTCCGTAACCTCCCTGCATCTCCTAGAAATGCCGATTTCACCCGAACCATTCCGATGTCCAAACATAGGCTTCCAATATATCAATCTTTATGTCTCGACCATTCCGAGACTCCTCGTCATGTCCGTGATCACATCCGGACTCAACAAACTTCGTACATCAAAACTTATAAACTCATAATAAAACTGCCATCGAACGTTGTTGTGCATGGACTTACGGGTTCGAGAACTATGTAGACATGACCTAAAACCATTCTCGTCAATAACCAATAGCGGGACCTGGATGCCCATATTGGTTCCTACATATTCTACGAAGATCTTTATCGGTCAAACCGCATAACAACATACTTTGTTCCTTTGTCATCGGTATGTTACTTGCCCGAGATTTGATCGCCGGTATCCAATACCTAGTTCAATCTCGCTACCGCAAGTCTCTTTACTCGCTCCAGAATACGCCATCTCATAACTAACTCATTAGTTACATGCTTGCAAGGCTTAGGTGATGAGTATTACCGAGAGGGCCCAGAGATACCTCTCCGACAATCGGAGTGACAAATACTAATCTCAATTATGCCAACCCAACATGTACCTTCGAAACACCAGAGAGCACCTTTATAATCACCCAGCTTACGCTAGACGCTTTGGTAGCACACAAAGTGTTCTTCCGTAAACGGAGTTGCACAATCTCATAGTTGTAGGAACTTTGTATAAGTCATGAAGAAAGCAATAGCAAGATACTAAACGATCAAGTGCTAGGCTAATGGAATGGGTCATGTCAATCACATCATTCTCCTAATGATGTGATCCCATTAATCAAATGACAACACATGT
>JAHHZJ010000621.1:0-170153 GCA_021437245.1 Aegilops speltoides | reverse complement strand
TTCTTAGCCTTCTCCGCCTTCTCCTTCCCTTCACGGTCTTGAGGGCCATGGCCAGGCGAGGAAGAAGGCGAAGAATCCGTGGCGCCCTTGAGCGAAAAAACAACGGAGGGATCTGAAGGCGAGCGAAGAGGGTTTCTGGCGGAGGAGGAAGAAGCAATGAAAGCAATGGGGGGAACGCGCTGCTTCCTCTGTTTTATGGGGAAGTGGGGCGTTCGCTCTCCCCACTAAGGGCGTGGGCGCGTCCCATCCCACACGCCGCAAATCGGCGCGTCTTCTGCTGCGGAGAGCGGCGAGATCTTGAGAAGTGGGTTCGGCGCGCCGTGGGCTTCTGTGCCCGTGCCTTTGTCTTGGGCTGGCCCAACAGCGCTTTCGGCACCGTGTGTAACCCGAGGCAGGGGCTCTGTCGGTGTACTAAGGTAGAAATTACTCGGTACCCCAACTTGTGCTGCAGGCGGCCGCAGCTCCCAGCAATGGATCCACCGTATGCTTGCGGAGACCAATCCGGCTCCCTACCAAGCCATTCAAGAACAAAGTGTACAAGGCGAAGCTTAAGAGCCCGGCAAGAGGAGCTTGCCGGGAAGGCCGTTCGGGCTCAAGACTACATCACTCACGCAAGTCCTGGCGAGAGGAGCTCGCCCGGGGAGACGAAGACTACATCACGAAGACCGCCTCGGCGCTTCTCGGCGTCCGGCAAGAGCCGGGGCGGCAAGTCCTGAGCCCGACAAGCTCCGGGCCGGCAAGATCGGGACCCGGCAAGCTACTTGCGGGAGAGCTGCGATCGTGCCGCCTCCAGCTCACACCTTGCCCACGCGTCGCCTTTAGCCTTCTCGAGGCGTGGCGGGCGGCCGTCTGCATGAGGGGTGCGGTGGCGCTCCACGGTGGTGGCTCCATCGCCCGTGGCAAGCGAGAGACATAAGGCGGGGAGCTTTTAGGGCGGCGGCGGCAGGCATTTAATGCTCTTGTCCCCTCTGTCAAAAGTAGGTAGAATCCTTGTTCATGCCTTTATGGCACCTTTGTTCCCTTGTTCCAACTACCACCTCTTTTCGTTTTACCCCTCTACCCTCGTTGACACTGTCGGTGACCCTTGCCCTATAAAGGAGGCCCATGCACAACGTAGAGGAGGTCGATCATTCACTACTCTCGCTGAGGTTCCGACTCTCGCTTTCAGGCGGCCTTCTCTTGTAGTTCTTCAAGCTCGAAGCACAATACAACACAAAGCAGCGATGGGGTTTCTGGCGACCATCGCGGCCCGGCTGGGTAAAAACAGCGCGCAGCGCCTCGCCTCGATCTGCTCTCCGCGCATCCTCCGCCCCCGTACCGAACCCACGAAAGGGGCCGTCCCCGGCCCCATAGGTGCCGCGCCCTCCATCATCCCGCAGGGCCCCGCGACAACATCCATGACATTTTGGGCCAAACAAAAAAATTTATATCATGCTTATGACACTTCTATGACGATAACTGTGACAAAACCACGTGTCATCATAGATGTGGTGGTCTCCTATTTCAATGACAAAAAAACATGACAGAAAATTTTGCTTGCAAGAAAGTGGAGGAAAGTGCTGCAGGGATCATTTGCTTGCAAGAAACAAAGAGATAAAATTTTGACCTAGCTTACATTAACAATTTCTGTCCCAGAATATTTAACAAGTTTGAATTTTTGCCTTCAATTGGGGCCTCTGGAGGTCTTCTTGTTGCATGGAATGAGAGATTTTTCAAGGGAGATCTCATGTTTTCTAACAGATTTTCTTTATTTGTTAAATTCACTTGCAATAGTTCTGCTTAGACCTGGATTTTAACTAACATTTAAGGACCGTGTGACCAAGCTGATAAAGTGGAATTTCTAAACTGGTTTAGTAACATTGAGATGCCTCCTGAGGAGGATTGGATTATAATGGGGGATTTCAATTTCATTAGATCTCCATCAGACAGAAATAAATCTGGTGGTGATATTAATCAAATGCTTCTTTTAAATGAAGCCATCAGCAATTTGGGGCTAGTGGAGCTGCCTTTAAAAGGTAGACAATTCAGCTGGAGCAATATGCAAGAAAATCCCTTGCTGGAAAAACTGGACCGGTTTTTTACTTCTGCTGCTTGGATGACCTCATATCCTGATACTACTGCTCTGCCACTTGCTAGGCCCATTTCACACCATCTGCCATGCATGATCAATGTGGGGACTTCCATTCCTAAATCAAAAGTATTGAGGTTTGAAAATTATTGGTTGGACCACACATCTTTCAAGGAGATAGTTAAAAATGCTTGGGATATTCCAGTTGGTTTTACTGAAACTGCTAAAATCATTAATGCCAAACTGAAACACCTCAGAAGGAGCATCAAATTATGGATCAAAGACATGCCTTGTTTGAGGAAACAAATTGCTGAACTTAATGAATTCATTTACTTGCTGGATTTCTTTGAAGAATTTAGAATGCTCAGTACATTTGAGTAGAATTTTAGAAAACTGTTGAAGGAACACTAGCTGACCATTCTCAACAATCAAAAGATTTATTGGAAACAGAGAGGAAAGATAAGAGGATAATACAAAAGATTTATTGGAAACAATCAAAAGATTTATTGGAAGTTTGGGTATGAAAATACAAAATTCTTTCACACAAAAGATTCCATCAACTTTAGACATAATAAAATTGCAATGCTAAGAAATGAGGATAATGTGGAGATCTCAGATCATGCAGGTAAAGTTGGCATTCTTTGGGATGCTTTCAAGAAGAGACTGGGACAATTAGAGGGGCACACCATGCATTTTGATCTGCAAAGTTTACTGGGCCAACACAACAACCCTGAGATTTTCCAAGGCTTAATAAATCCATTCTCTGATGAGGAGATCAACCAGATAGTGAAAGAGCTGCCAAATCATAAATCACCTGGCCTAGATAGCTTCAACAATGAATTCATTAAATCTGGTTGGGACATTATTGGCCAGGATGTTAAGAATCTTATTCATGCTTTTCATGCTGGCAAACATTTCACTAGAAAGCATTAATACTTATTACATCACTCTGGTTCCAAAGAAAGAGGTACCCATTACTCCTAATGATTTCAGACCTATCTCACTGCTAAATGGTGTTTTCAAGCTTATTACTAAAATGTTGGCAAATAGGATGCAAAAAGTTATTCTGCAACTGATTCACATCAACCAGTATGGTTTTTTAAAAGAAAGGGTGATCCAAGATTGCTTGGGGTGGTCATATGAGTATTTGCACCAATGTTACAAATCAAGGAAGGAGGTGCTGGTCCTAAAACTAGATTTTGAAAAAGCATTTGACACTATTGAACATCAAGCTATAATTGACATCTTGAGAGCAAAAGGTTTTGGTGAAAGATGGATATCTTGGATTCAAATTATGTTCAACTCTGCTTCTTCTGCGGTGATGTTAAATGGAGTTCCAGGCAAGAGATTTTACTGCAAAAGGGGGGTCATATAGGGAGACCCCCTTTCTCCACTTCTGTTTGTACTAGCTGCTGATTTACTTCAGTCCATCCTAAACAGAGCAAGAGATCTAGGTCTTATCACTGCACCTCTTCAAATAAACTCCTACCCTGATTTTCCAATAGTCTAGTATGCAGATGATACACTGTTAATTATCAAAGTAGATGCCAGAGAACTTTTCTGTCTTAAAGCTCTTCTAAACACATTTGCAACTGCCACAGGGCTCAAGGTTAATTATTAGAAATCTCTAATGGTTCCTATCAACATTCATGATGAAAGAGTGGAGATCTTTACTAACACTTTAAATTGCCAAAGAGGATAATTTCCATTCACTTATTTGGGGCTACCTTTAGGATTAACTAAGCCCATTGTGGAGCAATGTTTCCCAATGGTGAAGACAATTGCAAAAAGGCTTGCCGGATTGGCCACATTTATGACAAGTGCTAGAAGACTTCTGCTGGTCAAATCAGTTCTGGCATCCCTACCAATTTTTTTCATGGCTTGTCTGGATGTTCCAGTGACTATCAAGCAACAAGTCATCAAATACTTGAGACATTGTCTTTGGAGAGGTTCTGACATGGAGGATCATAGGCCAGCTTCAGTTGCATGGACCATAGTTTGTAAGCCCAAGGTTTAGGGAGGACTTGGAGTTATGGACATCTTTTCTCAAAATAAAGCTTTATTAATGAAAAATCTCCATAAGTTCTACAACAGGCATGATATACCTTGGGTTAACCTCATTTTGGAATCTTACTACCAGGACAATAAGCTCCCAGGAGAAGAATTGGTAGGGTCTTTCTGGTTGAAATCTATCCTCCAATTAAAGGAACAATATAACTCTATGGCCATATGTAACCTAGGGGATGGAAGAAGTGCCCTGTTCTGGACGGATTTGTGGAGTAATACAATTCTACAGCAGGAATTTCTGTACTTATTCTCATTTGTGCACAATACCTCTATGACAGTGCAGCAAGTTGTTCACACAGAATATCTGGAAGACCTCTTTCATTTGCCCCTTTCAATACAAGAACATCAACAATTTCTTCAGCTAGAGGACAAATGTCATGCCTTAAGGCAATCGGAATATCAAGACTGTACTGATACTTGGAGTTATATCTGGGCAGCAGTGTCTTCACGTCCTCAAAAGCATTTAAGGTGCTCATAGGTGTTAAACAAGTTCCACCTCATTTTGCATGGATTTGGAAATCCTCATGTCAACCTAAGCACAAAATGTTTTTCTGGATGCTTTTACATGATAGGCTGAATACCATAAACCTTTTGAGAAGAAAAACGTTCATTCTGGAGGAGCACAACTGTGCAGCTTTGAACTGTCAACAAGAAAAAACCTTACATCATCTGTTTTGGGGTTGCCAATTTTCCATGAGATGCTGGGATTTCATATGTCCACAGAGATCACAAAACTTGTCTGCTCTAGAGGCTTTCCAAGATCTGAAGGATAAATTAAGGGTTCCTTTCTTCATGGAAATTATCATTTTGGGTTCATGGGCCATTTGGATTATTAGAAATAACAAGATTTTTGAGAACATACAGCCCTCCTTTCAAGACTGGAAGCACATTTACTTCACAGAGATGAAACTGCTCTCCCACAGGATCAACAAGAAATATGAAGATGCTTTCAATTGCTGGTTGGACACTATGTTGTCCTATTGAATTGCCTCCTTCCTTTTTAAACTTTAGTCTTAGTTTCCTTTCTTAGGGGCTCACCTCAAGCCTCTTTGCTCTACATATTCTTTTCCTTCCTTCTTTCTTTCTTCTTCTTCTTTCTCTTTCTGCTTTGTTAGCTTAGTTTAGTTCTTTTTGTTCTGTTACTGGATACTTTGTTTTATTTTTATAAAAATTGCAGTGGGGTTTTTACCCTACTGTTCTAGTAAAAAAACATGATAGAAAATGGGCTTTTTGTCCTGGGCAGGCCAGGGAGGCACCTGCATGACATTTTTTGGGCTGTCCATGATGGAAAAAATCATGGTAGAAGCGAGGGCAAGGAAAATATCGGGGAGTTCCCGGTTACGGTGGGTGGTCGGGGCCGAGCGATGCACGCGAGGTTTTTGCATTTCCCTCGTACACATAGGCACGTGTGTGCGAGGTGGTGGGCCTAACTGCACCCGAGTGAGGCGTTCGCTTACTAAACCCAAGCGATTGCACTGCTAGCTATGTTACTGAACCCTAGCGATCGATCCCTTGACTCTTAATTGAACCCGAGTGATTCCTTTGCTAGTACTACTAACTGAAGCCGATCAAAGCTGCCTCTTGATGAACAGTCCCCAGTGGGGGTTGGATGAACAAGACCGCGTGGTAGTAGAGGTTGCTGTCGCTGGATGAATAGGACCCCGATCGAGGAGGTGGGGGTGGATGAACAGGACCCCGTGGAGGGATGGTTGAACAATAGCCGGTGGAGGCTGGATGAACAGTAGCCCGTGGGTGAACAGTAGCTGGTGGAGGCTGGAGGAAGTCGGCGATGGATGAACAGTAGCAGGTGGAGGCTGGAGGAAGTCGACAGTGGATGAACAGTAGCCCGTGGAGGCTGGAGCGAGGCACTGGATGGTGGATGAACAATAGCTTGTGGAGTCCCGTTTTGTGGTACGCCACACCCCTCCCTATGAACAGGACCCCGTTTCAACCGTAGGCCCTCCAACACAAGTCCGTTTCCTCCATTTTGCGGTATGCCACACCGCTCCGATCAATAGCACCCTGTTGTGACGGTAGGAGCTCAAACAGAAGGTTGTTTCCTCCGTTTTGCGGTACGCCAGACCCCGTTTGGGACGTTCCGTCCAAGCCAATTGCTTCCCATTGAACATGATGCATTTTGACCCAGTCTATTGTGTCCCATTTAACATGACTTTGTTTCTCTGCTCTGACCCAGCCGGTTTCTGCTTGATGAACAGGATGTCGTTGCTGCCGTCTGTTGCCTTTCCATGTACACAAGCTCTGGCCATCCGTATGTGCGAGTACACGTTTGAGACCCCGCCCATATGTACGTATGTGGCCATATTTTTTGTCATCTGGATGTACGTACATGTACACGATTTAGATGTGATTGCCTAAACTGCTACATTGGGTGCTCTTCTACGACACGTGTTGCTCCTTACTCGGCCACGGTTCATACTTGCAGAGAGACTGATCGACAAGTACGTACGTACACGTTCGCGACCAGACAGACAACGCCACGTATGCTTCGACCGAATGGGTCCCAACTGTCAGGAAGGATAAGGAGGCACTTCCTTGCGTGTGAAGATATAATTGTTGGGTCCCAGCCATTAGGGGCAAGAATCATTTTTTGCCCATAATATGGACGCACTTCCTTGCGTGCGAAGATGTAGCTGGTGGGTCCATCTGTCAGCTGCACCACATACCATACTCTTCTGATGGATGTCATTCGTTGACCATCTTGACCATGCCACGTGTACATCACCGAGGCGATGGATGACGGAAAGGCCTAGGAAGGGAACGATGCTGAGCCAGTGTCACACCCTAGCTAGTTCATGCATTAGAGTGTTGCATCATGTCTATTTTTTTTCAACAGAAACTTGAAATGGGATTGCCAGAACCCCCAGCCCCCTCTGAAACAACTAGGGTTTACTAAAAATATTTTCGATGAACACTGAAATGCCCTTCTAAAATGTCCATCATTTTGTCTTGGTCGAAGCTTTGCCAAAAGTGATGCACAATTTCTAGGTCATCCAGGGTCTTTGAATTAAATCATAGCTATTTGAATTTGGGCATTTAAAATTTATAAAATATTTCAAATGTCCAAATATCTCAAACTAAAATGTTTCATGTTGGAAATAATCCAACAATGGACCAGGAGTAGTTTGGTGAATTTTAGAACCTTTCGGTATTTTAAATAACTCAACAAAGTTGCGGAAAATAGAAAAAAAAAAGCAGAAAGAAAAGAAGCTCACTGGCGCCTCGGCCCATGGCCAGCCCACTGCGGCCCAGCCAAGCACCGCGCCAATGAAGCTGCTTGCCCGGCCAGCGAGCAGAGTGCTCGGCGGCGAGCACCGCATGGGTGCCACGCACTGCTCGCCGTCTCGCCGTTTCCCCGCCTTGCCACGTCGAGGATCGACCCTCGCTCTCCCGCACCCCAGACGCCCCGTTCCTCTCGGCTCGCCTCCCTCGCTCCCCCACGCCATGGCCGATGCCACCGTCGCCGCACCACCGTCATAGCCGCGTTCTCCGTCAACCCCACGCGCGCCCTCAGTGTCCGAGAGCTCGGCGTCGTCGACTCCGCCGAGCTAGCCGAGCCCGGCGCTTCGCGTGCCTCAAGACGCCGCACCAGCCTCGCCGAGTCCGCCGCCGCGGAGATCCCCTTCAACGCCGTCGCCGCTGCAGCTCGTCCCCGACCACGCCGTCGCACCGTCGCGTCCGCTGTGAGCTTAGCTACCTCCCGACCCTCTCTCTCTCGCTCCGTGCACCACAGCGACCCACGAGATCGCGCGCGCACGCGCCGTCGCGACCTCGCCGCCGTGCGTGCTCCCACACCCCGGCCTTCTCACCGTGTCCAGCGCGTCACCACATCGTGCTGGTGCTAACCAAGCACTCCACGCACCCCACCGCACACCCCAGCCGAGTTCGTTTCACCCGAGCTCCGTGGCCGCCAAAATCGCCGCCGGCGCCAACTCCGCCACCCCGAGCCCAACGGACTCCGCCAAGAGCTGCGGTTCGTCCTCAGCTTCACTCCGGTGGTCTCCGCGCCCCATTTGGTGACCGGAACGGCCAAAAACACTATCGCCGCCGCGTCGGGCTCGCCGGCGGCTAAACGCCGGTGGGTTTGACCCCGGTTTTGACCACGGGTGGGCCCAGGTTGACCCCCCTGGATCTATGACATGTGGGCTCAGCCCTGCTAATTAACCTAGTTTAGTTTTAATTAAATACTAATTAAACTAACCCCACTGACATGCGGGACCCACTGGTCAGTTTGACCCGACCAGCCCGTTGACCCCGACGTCATCATGGCGATCTTGTGTGATATTTTAATTACTGGAATTACCCAGAAAATTCTAGAAAATGCTTCAAACTTCAAAAATCCATATAAAATCAACCATAGCTCCAAATGAGACAAATTATATATGAAAAATGATCAGAAAAATCCAATCTTTCCATCTGTACAGGTTTCATGCATGTTTACAGAAGCTAACTTGCTGTTTATGGCAGAACAAGTTTAAGCACTTTAAATGATCATAATGGGTTTGGAAATTGCATCCATAGTTCAAAATGCTTCAAACTCATTTGGTCTTAGTTCCATTAGCCCAAAGCACTCATTTGCCATGTCTCATTGCATGCATCATATTGTTGCATCTTGTTTGGTAATGCTTGTGTATCGGTGTTCTGCGGCGAGTTACGGCCCGAGGAGTACCGTGATAACCCGACGAAGAACAATACCGTGTAACGACCCATCGAACAAGCAACCAACCATTTGATCATATCGATAAAATCCATGTTCTTGCTCCTGCTCTCGTTTCTTGCATTAAGACAACGCGATTCAAGCTGCTGTGTGTTGCGGTAGTTGAACCATTTCCTCTGCATGACTGTCATTGCCACGAGAACTAGATGAAACCCACTAGCATGTGTAGGAGTTGATTGAGCCATATGATTGTGTTGTTCCTACCTTGCTATGCCTGCTATGCTTAGAGTCGTGTCAGGTCTGGTTCATCAGGATGATGGCTAGAGTGAAATGATCGAGTCGGTATGAGAGTAAGATGTTGAACAAGATTTGGTAAAGGTATCGATGAGAGGCCATGTAGGAGTACATGGTGGGTTGTTTCATTGAGGCCGTCCTTAAGCACTGAGATCTGTATGTGTGATTTAAGAAAAAGCTACTACCATACATTGGGCCCTGAAATATGACCCCGCTCGACTTCTTATTCACGCTAGTCCTCTGTCCGGGAGTTGCAAGTAGTTTACGGTGTTTGTAGCCTCTGGGAGGCCGTGGACAGCGCTGACCGTAGGGGTGGGCTGTGATCTGGTAGAGTGCGTGGCGGGTGTACGGATGCCCGTTTGGTATCCGGGAACCTTGTTCACATCGTTTGGGGCTGTGGCGAGACTTGGCCGAACTCCTCATAGATGGAACCCAAATAGGCGATAAACTGGACTAGAGACTTGAGTGTCTAGGTAGGTCGTGGTCTACACCCACGTCGGCTTTAAGCTTGAAGTCTGCCGAGCACATGTCGTGTGCGACGCTAAGTGGTGGAAACATGTATGAAGAAGTACACCCTGCAGGTTAACATCATCTATTGAATAGCGCGTCATGATAAGGACTACTTGGTTGCCTATACGGTTCATAGACAAGTAAATGGATACTACTAAAAGCCTCAAGATAAGCGTGAGTGCGAGGATGGCTTCTCCGTAGGAAGGCGGGGTTGGATCCTCGGTGGTGTATTGAAGTGATGAGTAGTGGACTCGAGTCATAAAAACTATTTCAAGTTGGTGTCTCGTGGGATAGCTTAGCCATGAGTCAAAGCTGGCTTGCTGCAATAACCCCACCAACCCTTCTTGATAATGTGCATGTATGTAGGGTCGATGTAAGTCTTCTTTGAGTACCTTTGTACTCATGTTGCTTTAATTTACATTTTTGAAGATGCCACAAACCCTTCCGACGGGTTCTTCGTGAGCGTTGACATCGACGAGTAGACTAAGGCCCGGTGGTGATCTGTGCAAGAGAAGGACCATGTAGTATAGCTAGGCTTACCCAAGCCTCTTTTATTTTACTAGTTATGCGTACTCGGACAAAACACTTCATTGTTGGCTTGTATGCTTGTATGACTTGTATGTGGGTCGTGTGACCCGTACTTGTGTGTATGTTATGAATGGCTCTCTCGAGCCTTTAAATAAAATACTTGTGTCGTAGAGTCATGTTGTGATGCCTTGATGTATTTGCACATATCGAGCATATTGTGTGTATGATTGAAATGCTTGGTATGTGTGGGATCGACTATCTAGTTGTTTATCTTTAGTAGCCTCTCTTACGGAAATGTCTCCTAGTGTCTCCTTTGAGCCATGGTAGCTTGCTCTTTGCTCCGGAACACTTAGGCTGGCGGCATGTGTCCTTCTTCGTTCTGTGTCATCCCTTGAAAATGTCACGCATTAGTCTGGAGTCTGTTAGCCCTTCTGCCGGTTTACGAGTCTGCTAGCCCAGCCTTCTGAGCCGGAACTTACTTGCTGTTGACCGAACACGTTCGATCTTTGGGTCATGGATGCTGTCCTGTAGGTCTGTGCCACTTTGGGTTTCGACTAGTCATGTCAGCCGGGCTCCTTTTCATATGGATGCTAGCGACACTATCATATCGTGTGCCAAAAGCGCAAGCGGTCCCGGCCAAGGTAAGGTGGCACCCGTTGGGATACCGTCGTGAGGCATAAGTGATATGATGTGTTCTGAGCTAGATCGATGTGACATTGAGTCGGGTCTGACAGCGTTGGCATCGAGCGGACTGCTGTAGGTTCTCCAAGCCAAACTGGTCGATGTTGAGTCTAGAAATGCTTTAGTTATATGTAGGGGAATTGATTGTGGGATGGTTACGTAAGGCTTTTTTACTCCTTTATCTCATGATATTCGATCCGAGTCAGTCCATTCTTCCACGGGGTTAAGGATTAGGACCTCTTCTCTCTTAGGCTCACGTGTTACTAATCAGGTAGTACCTTGTAGGTTTGATGGTTACAAGCCTGGTTCGATCTTATTATCTGTTATGTTACTAATTGGACCCGTAACCTTGATATGAAATTGTTGAGTGGTTATGCAATTCCTTGTGAAATGTCTCAATCCTTTGAGCATTCTGATCGTTATCTTGTCCAAATTCTGTTGGAATTCTAATGTCTTTGCATTGTGGTTATGCTTCGGATGGCCACTCGTGAGCAAAATCAAGTGGTTAAATCGACCAGATGCATTGGGGTGACGGTCATACCACCATGCTAGTTCGGTTATGATCGAGCGGGATACCGTTGGTACCCAGTACACGTTGAAGAAGCGATGTCGAGATTTTAATCAAAGTCGATATCTTTACCTTTGTCCGGTGTTTCCCTCTTATCCTGGTTCCACCGAGGCCCTTCACAGCTCCTATGGGCTTGGTGTTACTATTGATATGGCGGTGCAAGATGCTGCGTATTCTATGATGACCATTATCGAGCGGGATCGGGCTGCTCCGCAACACCGACTTCCGGTATATGCGAGTTCACTTCTAGGCGTTTGGTTATCTTGAGCCATCTATCTGATTCGATCGGGAGGACTCACTAACCCGTACTACCGCCGAGCTGCTCGAGAACAAGGACCGGAGAGTCGGGCCTTGAGGATGGAGCTCTTCAATGCCCGTCTTGATCACTGGGCTACCTTGACTCGTTTTGCACCGCTGTTCAAGCTGGTTATATGGATATGAGAGATTTGTATCTGTCGGGGCTGCTCTGCGGACATGATGGATCTGGCGTGATGTGGGGGCATCACCCCACCTCGTGGTCCTCGCTTGCCACCGTTCGTGGGTCCAAGACCTCACCCTTGCCCTTACGGTCCACAGGCTCCTCGGGACCGCTTGTTCCCGACGACCACGTTGAACTCCCGAGTTACGGAGGAGACTTCTATGAGAACTACTACGGAGGCGTCTGAGTTAGTAGTAGTCCCACTAGTATTATAACAGTTGTATATCCACCGTCTGCGTGGCTCGTGGAATATGACTTAGTGTGTACTAATCCGGAGGTGTAACAAAAATAATGTATAGGAGCTTGGTGTGCCTCCGATGAGATGTAATCTTCCTTTCACCGTAGTAGTACTACTGTTTGGTCTTGTACTAAACCTTGTATGGTGTGTATGACGATGGAATAAAGAAGCGGTTTACAGTATCTACCATGTCATACGGATGATCATCTCGCATTCCGAGTTATCCATTACATTCTACACTTCTATGTCGGAATCTTGCCATCTGGACTAAATCCTTGTCTTGTTTTCCTAGGATGGTTAACACCATAACAACCCTGCTCCGCCAGAGCAGGCGAAGGCGATGGAGTTGGAGAAGCAAACCTGCCTCACCTTCCTTCTCGGCGAAGTTATGCTAGAGGCGAGAGAAACAAGCGGAGACCAACCGTTTGTTGGGCGTATCGAGCAGAACACAGCCCATCATCGGAGAAATAACTTGGTGTCGCTCGGTGACTTCATCAAGTTACACCCACCTACCTTCCACCACTCCGTCGAGCCTCTCGGCGCCGATGATCGCAACCGCGGCATTACTCACAAGCTGCGTTCGCACTAGTAGCTGAGGCGGACAAGGTCACCTTTGCTGCATATCATCTCGAAGGCCCCTCCGGTCTACGGTGGGAGAATTATATGGCTATCGCCCGATTGGCCATGTCACTACTTGGGCAGAATTCAGCGAGGCTTTCCGTGAACATCACATTCGGAGGTCTCATGGATAAATACGTGAGGAGTTTTGCGGTTTCACCCAAGGTCGTCTCTCCGTGGGCGCCTATAGTAGAGAGTTCGGTAATCTCGCACGTTATGCAATCAAGAGGTCTCCAGACGCCAAGAAACAGGCAAGGTTCCGCAAGGACTTAGCCCGAACCGCCGAGATCTCCGTCGCATGAGTGCACCTCTTTCGAAGCTTGTTAACAAAGCCATCAGTAGCTGAAACTGGTCGGACTGATTTGAAGCAACACGCAAGCATGGCCGTGACATGGGTTCCTCATCCGGTCTTTGGACCACGAAGCGCCGTGTGTGGGTGCCCAATCTTGCCTGCCACCCAGATTCACACGAGGCCATCCTTTGAGCGCCTCACCTAGTTCAGAAGATGCACCAGCTAGGCCCTATGGTGGACCAACCAACAACGCTCCTCTGCGCCAGCCCGTGGCGTGCTTCAAGTGTGGGGAATCAGGCCACTACATGCGCGATTGTCCCAGACCAACCCCAACCAGCCTGCAAAAGCTGTTGGCCGTGGCAAGCCAGCGGGAAAGGTGTTCTATGCCAAGCCGCCACCACCGCACGTGGCCATGTTAATTGTGTCTCGGTGAAGAGGCCCAAGAGGATCCCAACATCGTGCTCGATGCGCTTCTTGTTAATTGCCACCGGCATCCGTTCTTTTCGATCTTCGGAGCATCTCATTCATTCATATCTGAAAACTATGCTCGTTTGCATAACACCGCATTCTCGTGACATGCCTTCCACCATGGAAATTTCTACCCGGGTTCTAGATGGCAAACCTCTAGAGTAAGTCATGGTAATGAAATTCAGGTCGACAGACTTGTTTTCCTTGCATCGTTGATAGCTCTCAAATCTTCGGATATAAATATCATCTTGGGTATGGACTGGATGTCGCCCATCATGCCAAGATTGATTGTTTCTCTAGGACTGTTCAACTTACGCACCCTCGGGAAAGATAGTCAATGTCTTGACCCGAATATCAGCGTCAACTATATTCTCTTAATGCCGGTCCATTGCGGACCTCGAAGGCGTTCGGTAGTCCGTGACTTTCCGGATGTCTTTCGGAAGAATTGCCGGTGTTCCACAGCGACAGAGATGTTGAATTCGTGATAGACCTCATTCGAGAACTGTCCCAATTTCTAGAAGACCCTACAAGATGGCACCCCTAGAACTAGCGAACTTAAGAAACAACTCGATGAGGCCTTGCAAAAGGGTTTCATCCGTCCTAGTTCATCTCCTTGGGCTTGCCCGTCCTCTTCGTCAAGAAGAAGGATGGTGCGGACGGATGGTTGTAGATTATCGACCCGTCAACTTGGTCACAATTAAGAACAAGTATCCGCTCCCGGGATCAACGATCCGTATGATCAGCTCGCGGGATCCTCGGTCTTCTCTAAGATGGATTTGAGGTTAGGCTACCATCAAATCAAAATCCAAGCGGGACATCCCTAAAGCGGCTTTTGTTACTCGTTATGGCCAATCTGAGTACACCGTCATGTCCTTCGGTCTAACCAACGCCCACCACTTTCTCGGTTAATGAACTCAATCTTCATGGAATATTTGGATAAATTAAATCGTGGTTTACCTCGATGACATACTCATCTATTCCAAGAGCGAGGAAGAACATGCCGAACATCTAAGGCTAGTGTTGATGAAACTTGAGAGCATCGCCTTTATGCCAAGTTTTCTAAGTGCAATTTTGGCTGCGGTGACCTATCTAGGACATGTAATTTCGGTAAAGGTATTGCTGTAAACCCGGCGAGTTCAAGCCGTCCTTAATTGGACTCCACCTGAATCGGTCAAGCAAGTTCGGAGTTTCCTTGGCTTAGCGAGCTATTGCCGCCGCTTAAATCGAGAACTTCTCCAAAGTTGCTAAACCTCTAACTGAACTCCTCAAGAAAGATAAAAAGTTCGAGTGGACTCCACAATGTGAGCACAGTTTCGAGGCTGAAAAGGCGTTTAACCTCTGCTCCGTCTTGGTACCACCAGATTTCTCTAAGGACTTTGTTATCTATTATGCGCGCCTCGCGACAAGGACTAGGCTGTATTCTCATGCAAGACCGACACGTAATTGCTTATGGTTCACGGCAATTACACCCACATGAGAAAACTACCCTACTCATGATCTAGAGCTTGCGGTTGTAGTCTATGCACTCAAAACCTGGCGACATTACCTTCTTGGTAATCGTTGCGAAATCTACACCGATCACCAAAGTCTGAAATATATATTCACCCAACCAGATTTGAATCTCGAGGCAAAGGCGTTGGGTTGAGTTGATCTCAGATTTCGACTTAGGGATAACTTACACCCCAGGAAAAGCCAGCGTCATGGCGGATGCGCTAAGTCGTAAATCTTATTGCAACAACCTGATGTTGCAACAAAGTCAACCACTTCTCCACGAGGAATTTGGAGCTCAACCTTCACATTGTTCCTCGAGGGTTCCTTTCCACTTTGGTGGCGAAACCTACTCTTATGGATCAAGTCACCGCTGCCCAAAAGCGAGATAGAGGAATATCCGGATTAAGGAGAACATTGCTAGCGGAGATGCTAAATGTTTCTCTACAAACGATCATGGTGTTGTATATTTTGAGAACCGTCTAGTGGTTCCCAAGAATCAGCACATCTGGCAGTTGATCCTTAAGGAGGCTCATGACTCTCCTCTCACCATTCATCCCGGTAGCACTAAAATGTATCGGGACCTCGCCAGAGGTTACGGTGGACTAGGATGAAGAGAGACATTGCTCAATTGTTGCTAAGCTGCGGCGTTTGTCGTCGTGTAAGCGAGCATCAGCGGCTCTTGGCACCCTTCAACCCTTAGCTATTCACTCGAATGGAAATGGGATAAAATCAGTATGGATTTCATCACTTTGGTTTTCCCGGGACCAAGAGAGGAATAATGCCATCTTTAATAGTTATCGATCGCCTCTCCAAAGTAGCCCATTTCTTACCTGTTCATGAGTATAACCGCTAGTCAGCTAGCAGATTTGTACATCTCCCGAATAGTGTCACTTCATGGTGTTCCATTGAAATAAACTTCGGATCGAGGAAGTCTCTTCACCTCTCGATTTTGGGAAAGTTTCCAAAACGCTATGGGAACCCATCTTTCCTTTAGCACTTTTTTCACCCTCAATCAAGTGGTCAAGTAGAACGCGTCAACCAAATCCTAGAAGACATGCTTGAGCTTCATTATCTCGTTCGAATGGATTGGGAGAAATGCCTTCCATTTGCCGAGTTTGCTTATAACAACAGCTATCAATCTAGCTTGGGTAAAGCACCTTTTGAAGTTCTCTATGGACGAAGGTGTCGAACACCTCTTAACTGGTCAGAAACCGGGGAAAGACAATTCTTTGGCCCGGATATGATTCAGAGGCGTAAGAGCAAGTTCGCATCGTTAGTGAAAAGTTGAAAACAGCCCAATCTCGTCAAAAGAGTCAATATGACCGAAAACATAAGGCTATGACTTACGAGGTTGGCGAGAAGGCTTACCTTGGGTTACTCCTCTGAAGGAACCCATCATTTGGTATCAAAGGCAAATTGGCTCCTCGCTACATTGGACCCTTTCGCATTCTTGCCAAACGAGGAGAAGTTGCCTACCAATTGGAACTACCTCCGCATCTCTCCAAAGTCCACGACGTCTTCCACGTTTCTCAACTCAGGCGTTGCTTCTCGGATCCTATCCGTGGAGTGGACCACGAAACGCTTGATCTTCAAGATAATCTCACATATCGAGAATACCCCGTTCGTATCCTCGATCAAGATGAGCGTACTACTCGATGGCATAATATCAAGTTTCTCAAGGTTCAATGGTGGCACCATTACGAGAAGGAAGCTACTTGGGAAAGGGAGGATCGTCTTGACTTGAGTACCCGCCCTCTTTCGGAGGAACCTAAATCTCGGGGCGAGATTCTTTTGAGTGGGGTGAGTTGTCACACCTAGCTAGTTCATGCATTAGAGTGTTGCATCATGTCTATTTTTTTCAATGAAACTTGAAATGGGATTGCGTAACCCCAAATTCTCTGAAACAACTAGGGTTTACTAAAAATATTTTCGATGAACCTGAAATGCCCTTCTAAAATGTCCATCATTTTTGTCTTGGTCCAGAAGCTTTGCCAAAAGTGATGCACAATTTCCTAGGTCATCCCAGGGTCTTTGAATTAAATCATAGCTATTTGAATTTGGGCATTTAAAATTTATAAAATATTTCAAATGTCCAAATATCTCCAAACTAAAATGTTTCATGTTGGAAATATTCCAACAATGGACCAGGAGTAGTTTGGTGAATTTTAGAACCTTTCTGGTATTTTAAATAACTCAACAAAATTGCAGGAAAATAGAAAAAAAAAAAGAAGAAAAGAAGCTCACTGGCGCCTCGGCCTTGGCCAGCCCACTGCAGGTCCAGCCACCAGATCAAGGCCAATGCTGCTTGCCGCCAAGCGAGTAGGTGCTCGACGGCGAGCACCGCATGGGTGCCACGCACCTGCTTTCGCCGTCTCGCCGTTTCCCGCCTTGCCACGTCGGGGATCGACCCCTCGCTCTCTCCCGCACCCCCCAGACGCCCCCGTTCCTCTCCAGCTCGCCTCCCTCGCTCCCCCACGCCATGGCCGACGCCACCGTCGCCGCACCACCGTCGTAGCCGCGTTCTCCGTCAACCCCACGCCGCCCATCAGGTCCGAGAGCTCGGCGTCGTCGACTCCCGAGCTAGCCGAGTCCGGCGCTTCGCGTGCCCTGAAGACGCCGCACCAGCCTCGCCCGAGTCCGCCGCCGCCAGAGATCCCCTTCAACGCCGTCGCCGCTGCAGCTCGTCCCCGACCACGCCGTCTGCACCGTCGCGTCGGCTGTGAGCTTAGCTACCTCCCGACCCTCTCTCTCGCTCCGTGCAACACAACGACCGCGACGAGATCGCCGCACTTTCGCCGTCGCGGACCTCGTCGCCGACGTGCTCCAGCCACACCCGGCCTTCTCACCGTGTCCAACGCGCTCACCACATCGCGCTGGTGCTAACCAAGCACTCGCACGCACCCCACCGCACACCCCAAAGACGAGTTCGTTTCACCCGAGCTCCGGTGGCATAAAATCGCCGCCGGCGCCAACTCCGGCCACCCCGAGCCCAACGGACTCCGCCAAGAGCTGCGGTTCGTCCTCAGCTTCACGCCGGTGGTCTCCGCGCCCCATTTGGTGACCGGAACGGCCAAAAACACTATCGCCGCCGCGTCGGGCTCGCCGGCGGCTAAACGCCGGTGGGTTTGACCCCGGTTTTGACCACGGTTGGGCCCAGGTTGACCCCCCTGGATCTATGACATGTGGGCCCAGCCCTGCTAATTAACCTAGTTTAGTTTTAATTAAATACTAATTAAACTAACCCCACTGACATGCGGGACCCACTGGTCAGTTTGACCCGACCAGCCCGTTGACCCCTGACGTCATCATGACGCAGTGCTGACGCAGTATTTTAATTACTGGAATTATTTTTACACAGAAAATTCCAGAAAATGCTTCAAACTTCAAAAATCCATATAAAATCAACCATAGCTCCAAATGAGACAAATTATATATGAAAAATGATCAGAAAAATCCAATCTTTCCATCTGTACAGGTTTCATGCATGTTTACAGAAGCTAACTTGCTGTTTATGGCAGAACAAGTTTAAGCACTTTAAATGATCATAATGGGTTTGGAAATTGCATCCATAGTTCAAAATGCTTCAAACTCATTTGGTCTTAGTTGCATTAGCCCAAAGCACTCATTTTGCCATGTCTCATTGCATGCATCATATTGTTGCATCTTGTTTGGTAATGCTTGTGTATCGGTGTTCTGCGGCGGGTTACGGCCCGAGGAGTACCGTGATAACCCGACGAAGAACAATACCGTGTAACGACCGTCGAGCAAGCAACCAACCATTTGATCATATCGATAAAATCCCATGTTCTTGCTCCTGCTCTCGTTTCTGCATTAAGACAACGCGATTCAAACTGCTTTGTGTGCTGCGGTAGTTGAACCATTTCCTCTGCATGACTGTCATTGCCACGATAACTAGATGAAACCCACTAGCATGTGTAGGAGTTGATTGAGCCATATGATTGTGTTGTTCCTACCTTGCTATGCCTGCTATGCTTAGAGTCGTGTCGTCGGTTCATCGGGATGATGGCTAGAGTGAAATGATCGAGTCGGTATGAGAGTAAGATGTTGAACACGATTTGGTAAAGGTATTGATGAGAGGCCATGTAGGAGTACATGGTGGGTTGTTTCATTGAGGCCGTCCTTAAGCTAATCGAGATCTGTATGTGTGATTTAAGAAAAAGCTACTACCATACATTGGGCCTGAAATATGACCCCGCGACTTCTTATTCACGCTAGTCCTCTGTCCGGGAGTTGCAAGTAGTTTACGTGTTTGTAGCCTCTTCGAGGCCGTGGACAGCGCTGACCGTAGGGGTGGGCTGTGATCACGGTAGGTGCGTGGCGGGTGTACGGATGCCCGTTTGGTATCCCGGAACCTTGTTCACATCGTTTGGGGCTGTGGCGAGACTTGGCCGAACTCCTCATAGATGGAACCCAAATAGGCGATAAACCCGGACTAGAGACTTGAGTGTCTAGGTAGGTCGTGGTCTACACCCACGTCGGCTTTAAGCTGAAGTCTGCCGAGCACATGTCGTGTGCGACGCTAAGTGGTGGAAACATGTATGAAGAAGTACACCCTGCAGGTTAACATCATCTATTGAATAGCGCGTCATGATAAAGGACTACTTGGTTGCCTATACGGTTCATAGACAAGTAAATGGATACTACTAAAAGCCTCAAGATAAGCGTGAGTGCCGAGGATGGCTTCTCCATAGGAAGGCGGGGTTGGATCCTCGGTGGTGTATTGAAGTGATGAGTAGTGGACTCGAGTCATAAAAACTATTTCAAGTTGGTGTCTCGTGGGATAGCTTAGCCATGAGTCAAAGCTGGCTTGCTGCAATAACCCCACCAACCCTTCTTGATAATGTGCATGTATGTAGGGTCGATGTAAGTCTTCTTTGAGTACCTTTGTACTCATGTTGCTTTAATTTACATTTTTCAGAAGATGCCACAAACCCTTCCGACGGGTTCTTCGTAGACGTTGACATCGACGAGTAGACTAAGACCAGGTGGTGATCCTGTGCAAGAGAAGGACCATGTAGTATAGCTAGGCTTACCCAGGCCTCTTTTATTTTACTAGTTATGCGTACTCGGACAAAACACTTCATTGTTGGCTTGTATGCTTGTATGACTTGTATGTGGGTCGTGTGACCCGTACTTGTGTGTATGTTATGAATGGCTCTCTGAGCCTTTAAATAAAGTACTTGTGTCGTAGAGTCATGTTGTGATGCCTTGATGTATTTGCACATATCGAGCATATTGTGTGTATGATTGAAATGCTTGGTATGTGTGGGATCTGACTATCTAGTTGTTTATCTTTAGTAGCCTCTCTTACCGGGAAATGTCTCCTAGTGTCTCCACTGAGCCATGGTAGCTTGCTACTGCTCCGAACACTTAGGCTGGCGGCATGTGTCCTTCTTCGTTCTGTATCTGTCCCTTGGGAAATGTCACGCATTGAGTACCGGAGTCCCGTTAGCCCGCTTCTGCCGGTTTACGAGTCTGCTAGCCCAGCGCTACATCCTCGAACTTACTTGCTGTTGACCGACACGTTCGATCTTTGGGTCATGGATGCTGTCCTGTAGGTCTGTGCCACTTTGGGTTTACGACTAGTCATGTCAGCCGGGCTCCTTTTCATATGGATGCTAGCGACACTATCATATCGTGTGCCAAAAGGCTAAACGGTCCCGGCCAAGGTAAGGTGGCACCGTTGGGATACCGTGCGTGAGGCCGCAAAGTGATATGATGTGTTACAGGCTAGATCGATGTGACATTGAGTCGGGGTCCTGACAGCCAGGGAAGACGAGGCCGGTGGATGCCCACGCGGAGGGGAGTATGAGGGTACACTAGTTGGGCTGCGATGTAAGGCTGCCGTCACCGGAGAATAACAGGGTGTGTGGGTGAGTAGAGGGAAGGCCTAGCTAGTGGTAGTATGGTCGGGTGGTGAGGCCTGCGCAGCAGCATAGCCGACCACGGGAGGATGGAGCAGGCGGTACGGTGGGGCTGGTTTGGGCGGCTAGAGAAAGAAGACCAGAGGTTGAAGACGCAGCTCAGCTGTTGGATTAACATCCAACATTCAATGCAGCTAGAATCATTTATTGACTAAGTTGACAAAGCTCTGTGTATGTGTCAATTTACTAGGCCCACAAGTCAGCCTCCAAATCCGGTGGGTCCCAGCTAGCACGGGAAATCATTTTTTTGGGGCGTAATAAGGTGGCACTTCCTCGCGTGCAAAGAAGTTTTCTGTTTTTTTATTTCTTCTTTTTCGAGTAAGAATAAAAAGAAAACAATTTAGCATCTTTGCTACAATCTATATTTTCATGAAAGAGATCATAATAAAGCTGGTGGGTCCCAGCGGTTAGGGAAAGGAATCTTATTTGCGTAATAAAGGAAGCACTTCCTTGCGTGCAAAGATGTAGCTGGTGGGTCAAACCTGTCAGGGGGAGAAATCATTTGTGTTCACATAATGAGGGGGAACTTGCTACGTGCGGCCATGAGCCATGTGTGTCTCCACTATCAGTCACTCCATGTACATGGATCTTCCGATGGTTGTCTTTTGTTGACAAAGTTGACCACGTCGTGCCGAGAGAACCAATGCGGTGAACAATGGCAAGGCCTAGGAAGGGAACGACCCGGAGCCGACGAAGATATAGAGTGGATGCCCACGCAGAGGGGGGTACGAGGGTTCACTAGTTTGGCTGTGGTGTGAGACTGTTGTCGCCAGAGAATAATAGGAGGTGTTGGTGAGTAGAGGAATGGCCTGGATGGCGATGCGAGTAGGGTGGGCCGGTGAAGCTTGCGTGCCAGCACAGCCAGCCACGGGAGGCGGTAGCAGGAGGTACCGCAGGCGGTGGTTTGGGTGGCTGAATGAAGAATATCGGATATTAAAGAAGCACTACAGCCATTGGATGGACATCCAATGGCCACTGCTACTAGAGTCGTGTGTTGACTATAAGTTGACAAAGCCTTCCGTATGCGTCAACTTAGTAGGCCAACAAGTGAGCATCACATATGTGGCATAGAACATATAGCCCATTTGCGATTTGTAATAATGTACAACCCATTTTTGAATTCTAATGGAATTTACCACAACCCATTTACAGTTTGTTAAAATTACAGCCCATTTTCTAGCCAGGACAACGATTAATAATTTTGACCAACCGCTCAAAACAAATTTCAACAAAATTTCCCAGATTTTGATGGCATCTAAAACATTTTTATCCCTAAATTTTGAGTCAGATTAAATATAATTTCACAATCAATTTGTATTCGGTAAATATCCAATAAAATATTGCGCGCCAACAATTAATGAAATTAAAATTTTCAAATCCAAAAATAATATATTTATTAACTAATTACCTATTTGGTGCGTTTTTTATAGTTATAGCCCAGTTTATAATTACATTCCATTTATTATTTTTAAAGCCCATTTTCTTGTTAGCCTAATGCATCCCTCCTAGGAAAGATTTGCAGCCCAGCGGGGCAGAGAATAACAAGTTGGCCTGGGCTGGGTATTCCTCACTAAAAAGTATAGCTGGGCTAGCCATTTTCACCTGGAAAAATTAATATCTGGGCTGGATATTTGGTCGACATAAAATAATAGCCTGGGCTAGATGGGCCACAGACCGCCCAGTTGATACCCTGCTCCTCTGAACAACAACAGAAACATCACTCAAGAAAAACTCTGCTCACACCTTAAAACACAAATACTGCTCTAGCTGCTGGGTCCCAGCTGTTGGCCGCTCCTTGTGCAATTCTCTCATTTATTGACTATATAGGTTGACAATGGTGTGGGACCGTGATGTCAAGAAACCAGGAGGAACAAAAAAATTATAGTGTATATAATAAGGAGGCACTTGCGTACGCGCGGCTATGGAGCTGGCTATGGCCCTAGTGGGTCACCACTATCATCCTCTCCAAGTAAAGTCATCTCATGATTCCTCGTGTTCATTGACCATGTTGACAACACGAGCCGGCGGCGCCACTGTGAGCGCAACAACTCAAAGGACGACAGAGAGGGCCTCGTGGGCCCTCCGAATGGTCTGATACCATGCCCGCTGCTCATTCAGGAAGCCAGGATCATAGGGCCACATGTCCACGACGGCATTGCCGTTTGCTTGTTCACCGATGATTTGTCCCTCAGCGAGCCAGTGCTCATTGAGGAGATGGAGGTTGCACTCTGCTGGTAGCTCTTCCGCCATTAGGGCGTCAAAGTGGGGCCGCACCTACTCTATGGTGAACACGGCATGAACAGGCTTGGTCGCTCGCCCCGACACCTGGTCGGAAGCCACGTCCATCGTCTGATTGTCGTTGCTGAGCTCGGCGAGCTCGCTGGCGAGCTAGCGTGTCCGACTGCTGGACCGGACCACCGACAAGCACAAGTCTAACCAACCTGGCCCACCCAGACCCCCTCCCTTGCCCGCGCGCACTTTTCGCCCAAAACAGTCAGCGCCGCCCGTGCCGCTTCCCGGTGCAGGCGATTGCTCCATTTTCAAACGACACAATTGCCGTCCGTCCGTCCGTCAGCCACCCACATTAATGATGCGCGGTTGTCGAGGCTGCTACTCCGGCGCCACCCATCCGTCCCTCTGCCGCCCACCATTGCTATATAAACTACTGCGCCGACCATAGCCGCAGTCATCCGCCTTCCTTCCCTTTCTCCTGTCCACACCGCTCCCACCATGGCTTCCTCGCACTCTAGCGCTCTTCGGGACGAGCGGACGACGGACTAGAAGGAGATGGCCGCCATTGCTGCCGACTGGCTGGCCGGCAGGAAGTAGGAGGACGACGACGTCCCAATGGAGAACGTGGTAGTCGATGATCTGACGCCAACCCCCTCCTGCGCGCCATCCTCGCCGGTACATTGCACCATGACCATAGGCGAGGTCCGTGCCCAATACATGGACATGGTGAGGCAGAAGCGTGAGGAGCAGTTCCGGGAGGCGCAGGCCGATGCCGCTACAATCACCATGTCCTCTAGGAGCACCTGCAAGTGGAGGAGCAGATCGTTGTGGAGCGGGCGGAGCAGAAGGCGCTGCTCGAGTTGCACTGCTCCGCCCGCGAGAGCCGCCTCGTGCACTAGCGGTACCGCATGCGGGTGGCGGAGGTTGCGGCCGACTACAAAGAGGGCCATGAAGCGGGCGAGGTGTTGTTTGGCGACACCGACAACGAGGCGGAGGACAATGCCGGCTCTACCGAGGCCCCGCCCCACCGATACCAAGGCGGAGGACTTCACTGGCTTCAGCGAGGCCCTGCTCCACCGAGGCTCCACCCCTCCCCCCAACAATGATGCAAAGGACATCGCCGGCTCCGCCATGGCCCCGCCCCGCCGGCACCGAGCCGGAGGATTTCGCTAGCTTTGGCGAGGCCCTGCTCCGTCGAGGCCCCGCCTTGCCCAAAACGAGGCAGAGGACATCGCCGGCTCCGCCGAGGCCCCGCCCTGCCAGCAACGAGGGGGAGGATTTCCCCGCTACCCCAAGGCGCTGCCTCGCCAGCAACGAGATGGAGGACATCACCGGCTCTGTCGAGGCCCCGCCCCACTGCCAAGGAGGCCACGCCACAAATAAAACGAGTAAGAGTAGAACACAGTAGGTCGCCCCTGCTTGGGTCCAAATAAGGCCACCGCTGCTACCCTCCAGTTAAAGCCAAGCTTGATGGATGATTAGCTTCTTGGTGGCAATGTCGAGTTGGATAGCTAAGCTGGAGAAGAAGCTTCTGTTCGACTCAGTCGGACACAGGAGATGGGCGTCCGAGATCATAGATTAGGTTAATTAATTATACCTCCAGCACACCCCTTTTTAGTTGAAGAATCTATGAAATGTAATGAAATTCGTCATGTTTATATGAAATCCGACCGTGTATGAACAAATTAGTCTGATTATTTTGAATTCTTGTATCACTGGCATGAACATCCAAAACAATAATTATTCTAAGGATGCACGATGATCACCTCATTTGAAGCAGTGTCACGCGTACAAAAAGTTTGAGCAATTTTTTAGCGTGCACATTGCAATCAAACTCACGGGCCTACAATTCATAGAGAACATTCAAAACAATCTATGATTATGCATCTCAGTGATTCACACGTCAGAGCCAATATTTACTTCCCAACTAAAGAAAAAAACCGATCGATGCTGCTGCCGCAAAGGGTGTCCCATTCCAAAATATCAAACGCATGTCTACCTGCTAACATCAATGAGCAAAATTTGACAAGGTTGTCCCATTCCAAAATCTCAAAATGTGTGTTTTTTGCGTACATCAATGGGCAAACTTTCACAAGGTTTTCCCATTCCAAAATATCAAATGCCTACGATTGTCGAATGGGCGGGGTTTGCCATCAGTTCGGACATAGACATGTCACCTCGTGTTAAATAAACCAGCTGTTTTTTTGTGTAGTTCCACTAAAATCAACCAACTTCGTGCATAGCTTGTATGATTTCACCATTATATGTTGCAACGCCTTGAACATATCGGCACCTCCTTTCTTGTAGCTAATTTTGTGGATGGGTGGAAATGAATGATTCGAGAACATTCGGTGTATTGTGCATGATTAAGTATAATGGAGGGCACGAAACTTCAGAACATTTTGTGCAGCTCCCATTGAAAGCAAGCTAAGCGTCCCTGTTTGCATAAATACAAAAAAGTGATTAGTACAAAAAAATTGTATTATGAATTTATAGTTTAAATAGGCAACCTACATGATCCATGTAGAGCACACATATAGAAAAATTAAACTCACCAGAAAGAATCCTAAAACAACATTGTATTGGCCATCACAGCAACAAAGATGGAGATCTGTGAGTCCTTCTGAGATGAAGTTAGCTTGTTCTTGTGGGCAGTAATGTAACCATCCTTCAACTACTCTGTTCTGATAAGAAGAGGGGCTTGGCTTCTTCATCCTAGCATAATCGAAACTAGGCACTTCACGTACTCCATATTCTTCTTCAGAGGAGGATGATCCTTTTGTGCAAACACAATATAACAACTAGATGCTAGCATCCCTGATTTCTCACAAAAGGGGAAGGAAATATTTAAAACAACACAAATGAAGCACTTCTTGAGGACAATACCACTTTCTCATGATAGTAGCTAAACAGTAGCACAACACCAATAGAGATGACAAAGCTCGGTCATATGGATGAAATCCGTGGGCCGGTACCAACCTTTGTCAGGAGGCTTATTGTGTAGAGCATGCAGATGAAGAACTTCTTGGGAAACATCCGTTATTATCTACTGTGGTTGCCATGCTTACTATATACTACTCGATTAGTTTAATGTTTCAAACATCATCTTGTGCAGTTCCACTAAGATATGTGTTATCTTCAAACAAGATCCCTGTTTGCACAAGTAGAGATAATTACATATTACATTAAGAGTGCCATCAAATCACAGTGGCAAAACAATTGCTCGTTTTAGCCATAGCAATAAATTAAGATGCAAAACTATATCATTACTTGTGTCATCACAGTTCCAGTGCTTCATCACAGTTGATTTTTGTTCTTCTTCTATTTGTTCTTCCCCTTCATCACTTGGTTCAGTAGCAGACAAGCTTCGCCTTCAATGTAAGATTTGGCATGTCAATTAGGGAGCACAAGTATGTCACTAAATAACAACAGTACTTTTCTGATGACAGTAGCAAAATACAGGCCAACAGTTGTGGAATATCATTATCTTACCTAATGGGATATTACGGAGCACATACATATTGGAACTCCGGTCTGCTTTTGTGCAATTCACTAAAATCAAGCAACATTACCGTATAAGTAGCACAACATATGAAAGCACACTGCACAATCATGTGGAAGAAAGACAGTAATGTCCTCTCGTGATGCGGAATTCAAACAACTCACAAGAAGATCTGCAACAAATTTGCCAACACGGATAGGAAATCAGATCTCCTCTTGTGCAGTTCCACTAAGATCAAGAAATCAAGCCAAGTTGTCAGTGTGACATTTTAGCTGCACTGCACAAAACACTCTTACAAAAAGTTTTTTGTGCAGTGCAACAAAAGGTCGCAATAGCAACGAGGTGAAGTAGATAGCCCTGTTTACACAGAGGTGCAAATGAAACAATTAGTGGTCAATAATGGTGGATGACACAAAAGCCCACAATAAGAAGCATCTAACTTATCAAAATGGGAAAGAAAGCAAGACAGTAGCATTTCTCAAACAATATTGATCCATATTAACAGAGAGATTATATTAACCATAAAATTCATTAACCATGTAATTTGGTTTTAACTGTGGCATTGCTTCAGTTTTCCAGTGGCATTATCAGATTAGCAACAGCTAAAGATTTGTGTGGGATAGTGGACGCACCAGCACCATGTGCATCTACTGATGTATAAAGGGTGATGAAGAGTCTGTTGCAAAAAACAACCAAGGAGCATATTTGTGTTTGTCCCAGTTTTTTTATCTTCAGTTACCTTTCCTTGTGTGAGGGTAGCAAATCTAGTCCTTCACAAACTCTACAGCCTTGTCCCCCACCCACAGAAAGATCAGTTTGTTATAGATGTGTGTGCTACATTTGTCATTGTTTTCCCTTTTCGACCAACATAGGTGTTGGATAGCTAGTCTCTACTACTTCCCCCCTTCCTTTCCTCTTTGAACCATGTCCTAGATTCATGCTATTCAACTTTCCCCACTACTTTCCTATTTGATCCAACACCTAGATTCTAGTGCAGAAGCGAAAAAATCCACATGCAGCTAGAGCAATGGATGTGGTTTAAGTAAATTATACCTTAAGGTTCTCGGGGTGTGGCTCACTGGGCGGCCGAAGCCCGATCTGCCCACACTATGTATGGAAGCGAGGAAGAAGGGGTCGGAGAGCCTCCCACGTCGCTGCTGGGTGAAAGAGAATAGCGGCGCCGATAGTGGATTCCCTCCCTCGATGACGGCGACAGCGTTAAGCCTCCTTCCCTCCCCCGACGAACGGGATCCTGTCGGCTCTTTGACTAGCAGTGAGGGGAGAGAGAGAGAGTCCAACTCAGTGTTGTTTAGATCTGGAGAGGGTGACAGAGTGTGAAGAGAGCAACTACAAGCGCTGAGGCTCCAATGTGTGTGTGTGTGTGTGTGTGTGTGTGTGTGTGTGTGTGTGTGTGGTGGAGAGACAGTATGAACAGAGCAAACCCTAGAAAACAAGTGCCGAGGCTGTAGTGTATATAGCTGGAGTGGTTTTCTTTTTCTCTCCATAAAAATTGCATTAAATTGTGCAAGAAACGAAACTCTTTATTTAACGTAGTGAAGAAAAATACTACTAGGGCAATGCTAATACGTGAAGAAAATGTAACGCTCGAAGGAGTCGACTCGCAATTAATGCTGCACACCTCCCGGTTGCACTTACTATCTCCACGTGTAGAACACGACCCTCCGAAGTGAACAACAACTGAACCACACACGATCAAAATATCGGAAAGGTGGCCTGCAACCTGCACCATGCTCCAGTTTTAAATATTTTTGAGAAATTCAATTTTAGTTACTTTGTATGTACACTTTGCTCTCTTCCAATAATTTTGGGCACTTGTATTCGGCCTAAGTCAGTGTGCCACCGTATCTCGTACTACTACCTCCGTCCAGGTTTTTACGCCACATCATATATTTTTTCTCAATGTTTGACCAAATTTTTTAACTACTCCCTCCTTTCCGGTTTATAGGGCTTTGAATTTGAAAGCTCATCAACCAAGGCAGAAGATGAGTGGAGAAATGTACTCCGTCTCATAGTTTAAAAAATTACCCAAACTTTAATTTGCATTAATTACAATATATTCATGGATGACCACTAAATGAGTAGGAATGGTTACATGCACTGGTTGGTTTCTCAATTTAATGCACCTTGGAATGTGAACATGTGAACCGACTAGCCGCTGGGCCAGGGCCGAGCCTGGAAGGTGGCCGGCTGTGTCTTTGCCGGCGATCCATCGACGAGATAGATCCGAGCGGCTAGAGGCGGATTCTGTGCCTGCATACAACGTGGAGGCATTGCCATTGTTGTGCGACCCGGTACCTGGATAATGCATGGCAAGTCACAGTCACAGGCGGACGGAATGCTCCAAATCCGACAGCCGCATGCGTCAAATCCCGTGGATGCAGATATAGCGGTTGACCGTTGGCACCGGGACGAGAGAGGCACAAATCCAGCCGTCGCGCTATGGTCGGCTGGGCTATAGTGCAAAGTAGCGATTGTGTCTTCGACGGACATGCATGTACCTCTTGCCTTCTTGTATGTACTCCATTTATCTCACTTCCTGTGGCTTCCCACTCACACGATATTCAGATTCTATGAAATTGTGTGTGTGTGTGTGTGTGTGTGTGTGTGTGTGTGTGGTGTGTGTGTGTGTGTGTGTGTTTAACAGCATGTGTGTGTTAGAGACAGCGGCACATCGACCTATAGAGAGATGGTGTATAGTACTACGAAGCGCGAGAGTTGGTGCATACTCTCGTGTCCGGGCGTCTAGTCGAGACAGCTGCCACGCCCGCTCCTGACCACCCAAGGGTGAAAATGGACGAAACTGGCCCTTTTTCAAAACTTCAACACAAAATGGCCCTAATCAAAAAATATAAGCAAAACTGGCTATCGCCTGCATGCGCTTCCCGCCCGAAACGGTCAGCGCCGCTCTAGAGAATCCGTGCCGCATTCATGCCCGGGCAGAGCAGATGCGACCTCTCACTGGCGCATCCGTTGGAGGGAGAACTGGATTCAATGAAGAGTGATGGTTGCTTCTTTTGTCCAACTTACTGCCAGGTCTATGTGATTTCACGGCCCATTGGCCATTATTGCTGAGCTGGTACGACGGTGCTGAGTCTCAGTTGTATTGTACACTTTACTTTGGTGCATGACACGTGCACTGGATGCTGATGTCCCAAGTTTCCACGAAAGGAGGTAGAGCATCTCCACTCTTTACAATTTTCTCTACTCTTGCAGCGAAGGAGTGCGAAATCAGTGAAAACACGGCAGCTCGGCGAAAACACGAAAGCTGCGAAAAATGTACAATGCTATGAAGCTTTCAGTTTTTGTTTCATATATCTTGTGTCCAAGGTGCCGTGTTGCAGCATACCATTCTAACACAAAGGAGACTAAAATGCATGCTATTGCATCTCAATGATTCACAGATCATAGCCAATACGCCCTCTGTTCCAAAATAAGTGTCTCAAGTTTATGACAACTTTGCCAACTTTAGTACAAAGTTGACACTTATTTTGGAACAGAGACAGCTAAAGAAAAAAATGATCCATGCAGTCCCTAGGCCTTGAACCCTAAACCCTAACTAGGCTTTAATTAGCTGGCGAGGTTGAACCTTCTGAAGGAATGAAGTTTGCAACCCTTTGACCATCGGATCATTTTGTGCAGTTTCACTAAAATCAAGCTGAGCATCCCTGTGGCAAAGAAATTGAAGTGTGATTAGAATAATACTAGTGGGACTAGTTTTTATGAGACATAAACTCATCACAAATATAGTAGAAGCCAGTAGAGGTGCGTGCGGGCCAAAGAAGTAGAGAAATATCCACATGGAGCGTTGTGGGCAGCTGGGGCAGTGGTGCAAGCCAGCTATAAAGGAAGTTGTACCCGAGGGATGTCGGATGTAGCTAGAGGAGGGCGGAAGGAGGCGGCAAGTGCCCATGTCGCAGGAACGGATGAAGGCAACTGCATCGGCTTTGTGAGAGAGAACGATGGGGACCCCTGACCAGGACGCACCGACAGTGGGTTTTCACCCTCGGCAACGGCGAACGCATCTATACAAAGCATCCACCCCTTCCCTGGCGAACGTGATCCTCCGGGATGTGTCACTAGAGATATGGCCACAGTCATTTTGTGCGAGAGAGTGTGAAGAGAGCAACCCCATCAAGCAACCATGTAGGCTCCTGGCTATGTACATAGGGAGCAGTTTCTTTCTCTCTCCATATGAACCTATTTATATTGCTTATGTGCCACTAATGAAAAAAAAAATATTTATAAATTACGCGGCACCATTCATGTGTGGTTCCTGAACCTCCATTAAGTGAGTAACTACTACTAGATGCGTAAAATTATCACGTGAGCTCCATCATATAGAAATGAGCTCCACCATGTCAGTGTGTGGTTGGGGAAGACGCAAAGAATGCTATGTGCGTGGGTGTGTGCACCTCTTCTCTTCGAGCATGGTTATTAAAACTATACTCCTTTCTTTACCACGCGGTTATTATATGGGAAACTACTCTACCACATTGTCATTTCGAGCATGTCTACTAGGCTAGTTACTCTACCACGCGTTATTATATGGTCAAAGAGTATAGGCAGGAATAGTGACTAATGAGCCATCAAATCACAAGGCACACCTTTCTCTATGTTTGACCGAGGAAGCAGCCATCATTTCACTCCTCGTTGAATATCCACCCACTACTACCTCCGCAAATAAATAAACATTCGCTACTACCTCCATGGCATGGTTAACATAGCCATGTCAATCACGATGTAGAAATATCATTCACTGATACAGTAGGGCTGGCTCTAAGGCTGGTGATTTTTTTACTTTGTCTCTTTTCTCTTTTTGTTGCATTTACTCATTTTACATAGGAACACTTGTAGAGGATGGCTATTCCTTTCGATGGGACTTCTTCATGGGGTTTAAGACTAAGCAGCTCTGCATATTATTCTCGCTTCCCACCACTCTGAATCATGCCATCTATGATACTCCCATTGCAGCAATGAGGTCCACTAGGTCTAGAACATCCTGTAAGAAGAGACTGTCACGCAGAACATACATTATTGTTGCCTTCTTCCCCATACAGTTCATACTACTAGTAGTACTATACTCGTTCTTCTATAAACCTTGCGCTTGGCATCTCAAAAATATTAACCTTGCGCTTGCCTCTTCGCCTCTTCGGGAAGTCAAGCAATGATGGTAGTACAGTATATAGTTCTGGTTGTGTGACACCGAATGAATTGCTGCACGTCCACCACGTGGGCGATGGGCGAGGGAGAGTGCGTACTACTACTACATCTGGTTCAATCAACTACATACAGAGCGAAATGAGTGAATCTACACTCTAAAATACGTCTATATACATCAGTATTTGGAGTATGTACTAGTAGTGCATATTGAAATCTGCTAAAAGACATATATTTCAATTAATATCATAATATCTCTAACCAATGTAGGGACGAGGAGTATATGTCTAACCGAGGGAGTAGTAAAATTTTCTCCTTGTCCTGCGGGCCACCGCACGCGTGGGCGAGGGAGTGGGAGTAGGCGTAGTAAGCAAGCTTCTCCTCGTCCTGCGACTCCACGAGCCACCACACCCGTGGGCGGGGGAGAGGGCGTACTAAGAAAGCTTCTCCTCGTTTTGCGACTTGATGGGACACATCAAAAGTAGTACTATAGAGCATCTCCAGTGTATACAGCCTTGCCTCTAAGGTAGGAAGCACATGGTTTGCCTCTTATCAAATGAAAAAACCCACAATGTATAGAGACTATAACCAGCCTCTAAGGTGGGCCCTAGCAGAAATTTAAAAAGTATTTATTGGCACCACATTTGTCCAATCAGTAATATTACTCTTGTACTTTCTTATGCTTCCTAAGGCTGGCGAGTGGGACCAGATGGATTGTTAAATTGTTAGAGGCAACCTCTAAGGTTGGACGTGATGCTAGCCAATTTTTTGTTAGAGGTATTTCATGCAATGTATGGAGGCATGCCTCTAAGAGGAGAAATAAGGCTTAGAGGAAACAAAACGCATACATTGTGGATGCCCTAAGTGCCTACTTTCAGGTCTATATGACTGAATGTGAAATCTCCCTAACCATAATAGATGTTGAGTGGTGGAATAAATTTGTTACTACCATAGTTCACAAAAGTATTGAGCATGTGAGATAAGAACGGAGGGAGTACGATACCATTAGTAGTACAGTTCTTTTGGAAGGGTTATAATAGTCCCTCCCATTCACATGTTCACATTTCAAGCTTCAATGAAAACGTTGCATGCAAGGGTTAAAGAGAAACCTCAGCAATGCATGTACTCCCTCAATCCATATATGTTCTAGAATGCATGTTGGAGGCTAACTTTGACCACATGTTAGAGCCATAATATGACATGCAACTTACACCAATCTTACCATCAAATTCGTACGTGTTCATTGTACTACTAACACATGCATGCGTTGCAATTAGTATGTACATGATGCAGTAATAAACACTCACTATCTAGTAGTACTAGTTCATTCATTGGTTTAGATTTGAAATTGAGGCCCATAAACCGGAAGGGAGGGAATATTATTTTCTAGAACCATCCGCATACGTCCATACTTGATGTTTGGGAGAAGGGTTATATGTCTTGCTGCAACAGTACCGTCCAATCTTAACGTGTGGTGTCTTTATTGGAAAATTATTATGAGAGGATTCTACAATGTGTCAAATGATGTATTGTTTGTGCGTCCAGCTTACTACTATTGGAAAGTTGTGGCTTTGAGATGTGACTGCTCATTAGTAGTAGTATTTGTGGTTGTGCACTCATAGTTTGGTGCATGGCACGTGGACCCGAATGCTGGATGTCCCACATGTCAAGAAAAGGAAGTTATGTGCTCCTAGAATGGTTTCTCGCAATGCTATCAACCTTTCAGCACTTGTTTATACATATTGTGCTAGTAAATGTAATTTCTCAAAGAGATAAAATTATACTGCTACAATGCTACGAAGCTTTCAGCTTTTCTTTCATGTGTCTTACCTTGAAGGTTTTCTTGTTACAACATTCCAACAAAGGAAACTAACATGCATGCTAATGCATATCAATGATTCACATATCAAACCCAATATTTACTTCACAACTTAAGACAAAGTTGTGAGAAGGTGTACAAATAAAGAAAAAAAATGATCATCAGGTCCCTAAGCATGCTTTCATTTTCTGACCACGGCGGACATGTTGGTAGCCATTTTCACAAGGCTCGCTGATGGCCGCCAAGACATGTTGCAGTTGGATGCATGCACCATCCCATCAGTTTGTGCAATTGCACTAAAATGGAGTTGAGCATCCCTATTGACAAGCATATTAAATAAGTGTGATTGCAATAATAGTGGCACTGTTGATGAAACATGGAAAGTACGCCGGACGAGCTACAATACATTTTAGGCAAATAACTAGAGAAGATCCACATGCAAAGACATGGGATGGGCGGTGGAGCAAGGCCGATTCCAGAGGAAGTTGTACTTGAGAGTCGTCGGGATGTAACCAGGAGGGCAGTGGCCGGTGGGATCTGTCCATACTGCGGCAGCGAGCAAGGGGCAAAGGCACTACCATGCCGGATCTTGCTTAGAGAGAACTTTGTCTACCGCAGTTCCGAACATGCCAGCAGTGGGTTTACTGCGTCGACGCCGGCAACCGAAGCAACGTCCGCCGGCGGATTGGATCTGGCTGGATCAGGGAACAACGGAGAGAGAGAGAGAGAGAGAGAGAGAGAGAGAGAGACAGAGAGAGAGAGAGAGAGAGAGAGAGAGAGAGAGAGAGAGGGGAGAGAGAGAGTGAGCGAGGGAGGGAGTGAGCGAGGGAGGGAGGAGCGAGAGAGAGAGAGAGAGAGAGAGAGAGAGAGAGAGAGAGAGAGAGAGAGAGAGAGAGAGAGAGAGAGAGAGAGAGAGAGAGAGAGAGAGAGAGAGAGAGAGAGAGAGAGAGAGAGAGAGAGAGAGAGAGAGAGAGAGGGGGGGGAGGGAGCGAGGGAGGGAGGGAGGGAGAGAGAGAGAGAGAGGGGGGAGAGAGAGGGGAGGGAGCGAGGGAGGGAGGGAGGAGGAGGGAGAGAGGGGGGGAGAGAGAGAGTGGCCACCGCCATCTTGTGTGAGAGAGTAGAAGAGACCAACCCCAGAAAGCAAGCATTGAGCATCCTTTCCTGCCTAATTATATAGTATAATATAGTGGAGCGATTTTCTTTTTTCTCTTCATAACAATTGGTTTATATTCTGTACGTGCACCATCGAGGAATAAAATCCTTTTTAAAATAACGCTTCAAGTCGCAATTTTTTTGTTCACCTATGGTACAAGATCCTCCATCAAGTGGACAACCAGTACACGTGTCAAATTACCACGTGGGCTGCCTTTTTGTACAGAAATGAGCTCCACTGTGTACCGCGCGGGTGTGGTTGGAAAAGGGACGGGAGTACGTGGGTCGTGTGTGCACCTCTTCTCTTCGTGCATGTCCCCCACCTATGTGTGTGTGTGAGAGAGATACAAACCTAGAGAGATGGCGTGTGCAATCGTAGGTGTTTTTCTATTGGGGGGTGATTTCGTGAGTGTATTTGTGGGAATATGTGCCAATGATATCTGAAACAAAAATGTGACACATTCAATGTGTGTAAAATAGAGGCCTATCTATATCATATATAGAGGGGCAATCCACGACAAGAGAGTGAGGGTCGTAGATATCAATAGAGTCAAAGACAAGATCAATTGTGTGGGTGCGAGATAGATAAAGAGAGCCATCAAATTTGTGTGTGTGCACGTTAAATATATAGGGCGACTGACCTACCGGAACATCAAGGGGGAGAGGGCAAGTTTGTGTGTGGCAGGGAGACATGACTAGAGTGCTCGATGTATCGGTGTGTGTGTGGGGGGGGGGGGGGGGGGAGGCAGAGACCTAACTAGAGAGGTAGATCGACTCGTCTATGTGTTGAGAAAGAGAGACCTAGCTATGTCTTGAGGGAGATCGGTCGACATCCATACATAAGCGAAGGATGGGAAATAGGTTGCAGGGGAGAGTGAGAGAGAGAGGGAGAGGTAGAGTGTCAGAGGGATGGTGGAGTTGCTTCTCGGAGATGGTGGGAGAGGCCTAGTAGACAAAGTGAGGGTATAACTGCAATGTCAAGAAGAGAGGGGGTGATTTCGTGAGTGTATTTGTGGGAATATGTGTGGATGATATCTCAAACTAAAATATGACACATGCAATGTCTGTGAAATAGAGACATATCTATATCATATATAGAGGGGGCGATCGACGAGAAGAGAGGGAGGGGTCATAAATATCGATAGAGTCGAATAGAGGATCAAGTGTGTGGGTGCGAGATTGATGAAGAGAGCCAGAATTGTGTTTGTGCACATCAAAGATATAGGGCGACTGACCTACCAGAACTTCAGAGGGGAGATGGCAAGTTTGTGCGTGGCAGGGAGACATGACTAGAGCGCTCTACGTATCGGTGTGTGTGTGGGGGGAGGTAGAGACCTAACTAGAGAGGTAGATCGACTCATCTATGTGTTGAGAAAGAGAGACCTAACTATGTCTGGAGGGAGATCGGTCGAGATCCATACATAAGTGAAGGATGGGAAATAGGTCATGGGAGAGAGAGAGGGAGAGAGAGAGAGAGAAAGGTAGAGTGTCGGAGGGGTGGTGGAGTTGCTTCTGCGAGATGATGGGAGAGGCCTACTAGATAAACCGAGGGTGCAACTGCAATGTCAATAAGAGAGGGGATGTGTTTCTGTGTGTGCATGTGCATGTGCGTGCTAGATGTGTCAGCAAGCATGCGTGGATGATGAAGGGAGACCATATGTGATTGGTAGGTAGACCTAACTAGATCGGTAGATCAATTTTTGTGTGTCGGAGGAAGGGAGAGACATAACTAATGAGGTAGATCGATCGGCGCATGGGGAAAACGACATATAAACGACCTGGCTAGCTATATGTATAGTGGGAGATTAGTCGGTGTACATCCATTTACGCGTGTGTGGGACTGTATGAGAGACATGAGACATGTACGGAGAAAGGAGGAGATGGAAAGTGCGTGTGTGTGTGTGTGTGGTAGGCAGACATAGCTAGAGAGGTTTATCGATCAGTGTGTGTCAGAAAGGAGTTGTGTACACCGTGGGAGAACGACCTAAAGAAAATAAATGAATGTGTGCGATGGATAGAATGCTAAGGGATGGGGAGGGCGAGGAGGGCGTGTGCATGCATGAGAGAAAGTTAGTGCTAGCTACAAAGGTTAGAGGATTGTGTGGGTGTAAGAGACTAACAAAGATCATAATTTGTTATGAAAGTGGATTCATATATTTGAATAAGAGACATAGTGATACGCGTAGTGTGGTTTTGGAAATGTGTCATGACCGGTTTTTCAATAAAAAAGATTATTGAACAACCGACCTTTATGCAGACCAGTATAGGAAAATCCTCCTTACTGGTAGACAAAACTTTGATACAGAAATCCAGTAGTACTAAATATTATACAGGGTTGAGCTGAGACTGCTCAACAAATTATGACAAGTTCGCCAATAATTATACATAAGGGCGAATATGACACAGTGGTATGGTGGTATGCTACTGACTCGCAAAAAAAGTGGTGGTGGATATGTCACCGTGCAGTGGGTGACATGACTCATAGCTCATCAAGCGTCAGAGTGAGGCCTGATGATTTATTTGGGTACCGGAAGCGGGTATAATACAAGTGAACAACTCCAGGATCACTCGAGACTGACTGGGACTCCTTTAGGCATCGGACTCGCTATCGAACTCTTCATCCATAAGATCGCCTTCGTCAACATCTGGCCAAATCAACAAGCCAGGTGAGTACTTTGAATGTACTCGCAAGACAGTTCGGACATAAGATATAACAAATGCAAGCATGATGCGTCATGAGTAATTAGTAAGCACACTCAAATGATGAACTTGCACGACAATAATAAATAACAAGGAAGTTAGGCGGTAGTCCTCCCGAAATCCCTCAAAATAACCGAAAACCGATCTGGTGTCTGAAGCGACGCCTCGACAGGTGAACAAATGAATAAACATGCCACAGTCGGGCTTCTGAGCGACACCACATAAAAGGCTTATATTGAAAAGTAAATGACAGTGCGTGCCACAGTCGGACGTCTATGCGACATCTTGAAAAGGGCTTATAATGAAAAAAAACAAGGGTGCCACAGTCGGACGTCTGAGCGACATCACAGAAAGGGGTTATATTGAAAGTAAATAGCAAGCATGCCACAGTCGGACGTCTCAGCGACATCATAGAAAGGGCTTATATTGAAAGTAAATAGCAAGCATGCCACAGTCGGACGTCTGAGCGACATCATAGAAAGGGCTTATATTTCATCATTTGTATTAAATAAATTCATGAAGATATATTACTCACAGAAAACACTCAGCACAGGATAATAAACGGGTTAGTCCAACCACAGGAATAAACCATTAACCGGACGGAACACTCATGTTTGTTCACCGGAGTTTTGTCACTGAGACTGATACTGATAAAGATAGGTTGAACACAGTCGTTGATGAAGATATGATTTCTTGAATGATTTTGACTCTGCAGAGTTTGTACTATTTAACCATAGCCAATGGATTTCGGTAGTCGCGAAGGACTAGTTCCATTTACGGTATTTCAGTAGAAACACGACTAACCAGTACACACCCATTTCCACCTCACGATGCCAGGAATCACCCTAGGCAACGTTCAAGAAAAACTTTGAGACGGGGAGGCTACAACCTCGAATAGCATGGGATCAAATTTATATACGCTACGCTCTAAGGGTGCCCCTCTCTGTCCCAACCGAAACACCCATGCCCCCTGACCGGATGACTGGCTTTAATCCAGGGCCATGGAACCCTCATCACGGCCTCTCTATCTGGTGTGTACGAGGAAAGCGGTTTGCAACTTACTAAACCTTATTCCTTATGGAAAACATGTGGTAGCACGAAAGGAAGGAATGGATGATAACGTGACTTGATCCACGTTAACACTGGAGTTAAATGGTTTGGCATAAGACTGGCATGCTACAACACTGCCACCTTACCACCTCTCATGTCACCACATGATCATATAACTCGCATCAAAAAGTATATGGAGTTTCGAAGCTCACTTGCCTCAACTTTGCATGCGACATAACACTTACTGCAATGCTTATAAACATGCCATGCACTAACGACCCAATGCAAACATGCAAAACACTCATCATATCAAAGGTTCAGACATGCTAGCCTGGTTGGGAATAGTCGGAGTCTAGCTCGGTGAAGTTCGCGGTTCCGTCACCTCCTTCGGTATCTGCGGTATAAAGAAACATACGCACTAACGTAAATACCGTGGGGTGCACCAAAAGTATTCCAAATATTTTTCAAAGAAATACGATAAAAAAACTAGACAGAAAAATAAAGATGACATAAAAAGAATCAATGAAAAATCATTTTCTGTTTAAAAGTTATAAGGGTTTTAGTCCAGGGACCTTTCTATAATGAAACAGAAAGTTTCCAGGGTTCATTTTATAAAAACAGAAAACATTTCATTTAAGAATACGCCAGTCTAGAGAGGAGACGTACTTTGCCAGAAGGCGTTTTCAGAAAACGTTTCATTTTAAAAGAAAAAGAGAGGCTGACGGGGGGTCCCACCCATCAGGTTTGAATGTTTGAAAGAGAAGAGACAGGGCGCACCGACGCCCGAGGGCTACAGTGGTCGCCGGCGGCGATCCACGGCGAGGCAGGGGGATCGGAAGGTACCTACGTGATCAGTGTGTCCTCCCGCGTCTGTGGGTGGTGGTGGTGGTCGTCGGCGAGCACCACGTCGACAACGGCTTCTACTCCGGCGGACGGCGGCTCGGGTGATGTTGGATCTCGTCGAGGAGAGCTGCAAGTGCCAAATTGAGGCGCGGGTTAGGCGACCGGGTACCCTAGGAGGTTACGGGCAGGGTTAGGGAGGTGGGGGAGCCCTCACTGGCGTGGATCGTGCTGGAGCCCGAAGAGGACAAGGGCGGCTGGAGACGAGGAAGGAGACCTCCTGGAGGTCCTCGCAGTGGCTAGGCAGGGCTCTGGTGGTGTGGAGGTGTGGCGCTGGGTCGAGGGAGAGCCTGGGGGCTCCTTTTATAGCTGATTCGAGGCAGTGCCTGTGAACGGGATAACTCCGGTGGTGGGTACGGCGGGACGATGGCCGAACGGGGTTGTCAGGCAGTCGGGCATCAACGTGTGGGTCTACTGGTGCCATCCAGGAGCTGATCTTGGAAAAAACTTGGGCGTTACTCCAATCCTTCGACGGAACGGCCCACGGGACTCGTCGGCGGCAGGGAGCGCGCCCTGTGCTCGACAGGCCACGGCAAAGGTACCACAGCGTGCACAGGCAAGCAGACGGCCACGTGGAAGCCGAAAGCTGCAGCTGCGCCCTGCTGATCGCCACGGTTGGCTCTAACACCGCAGAAGCTGCCGGCGTCGGCAGGACACGTCGCCACCGACGCCCTCGCCCGGCCAAGCGAGTGTGCGGCGCATGGATAAGGAAGGGGTGCAGTGCGCAAGGTGCCAAGCGCGTGCACTGGTGAGATTGACGATGATCTCTGAAGAAAACGATGCCAAAGCTCCGAAACTAGACACTGACTCTGAATTTTCTGAAACTGTGATAGAAACAGTGCCCGCCAGGTGCTCGATGAAATGATTTTTGCATGTGGTAAATTTTCCTTGAGCTGATCTTTGGTGGGGTGGCCTCTCAATGCATCTGGGGGCTGCCTGAATTTTGGTAGAATTTTTGGAGAAGAGAAAATATGAATTTCACCAAATTTGACAAATCTGGTCCAAACTTGCAGTGAGTAAAACTTAATTTTTAAATGTGGAAGACTGGATCTTGATGGATCTAGGTTGGGGGTGCTAAGGACTAGCCAGAGGAGTTGGTTTGAGATTAAAAATCACAAGGAAAATGGTACCTCCTTTGTAAATCACCTAGGTCCAAAAATAAATAAAGAATTAGTTTTAGGGTAAAAATAAATAGAATAAAAATCCCAAATGGGTTGATCCTGCTAGGATTGGCTACTTGACTTGATCCAAAGTGGAGGGAGGTGTTTTGGAAGAAGAATTTCAACATGAGGCATGGTGGGAGGGGATGGTTGGCTTAAAAGAAATAAATCCAAAACCCTAAGGATTTCTTTTTAAAAGAAAAACCTTAAAAATAAATTGTGATGAGTCCTCCCCAATGAAAAGCCTTCAACACCAAACACCAGGGTTGAGGACAACCCAAAAATAAGGATTTTGACATAAGAGAAAATATTTGAGAACAAGAGTCTTTTTAAAATATTTTTGAATAGCCTCCTTTAAATCAAATAAAGATTTTGCTAAAAACTAAATGAAATTTTTTTGGGAGTGTCACAACACCTACCCCCTTAGGAAAAATGTCGTCCCCGAGAATTCAGCTGATCCTCAAATAGGTGTGGGTGCTCTGTCCGAAGAAAATCCTCTCTTTCCCACGTTGCCTCATCTTCGGTGTGATTGCTCCACTGAACTCTGAAAAACTTTATTGTTTTCTGACGGGTCCTCCTTTCAGACTCCTCCAAAAAAATTATTGGGCGTTCTCTGTAGGTGAGGTCTGTTTGTACGTCGATGTCTTCATGGGATACATGCTTCTCTGGGTTGCTTACGCACTTCCTCAACTGTGATACATGGAATACGTCGTGGACGTCTGACAATTCTTCGGGTAGGTCTAGCTGGTAGGCTACCGTGCCTCTTCGTGCAACTACACAGAATGGTTCGATGAATCTTGGTGCTAACTTTCCTTTAACTTTGAATCATTGCAGGCCCCTCATAGGGGATACTCGCAGGTACACATACTCACCGGGTTCAAAACTGACTCCACGATGTTTTTGATCGTAATAACTCTTCTGTCGGCTTTGAGGTGTCTTGAGTCGGTCCCTGATTAGCTTGACTTTCTCCTCATCTTCCTTGAGCATGTCTGAGCTGAAGATACGGCTGTCTCCGGTTTCTGACCAATTTAGCGGGGTACGACATCTCCGCCCGTACAAAGCTTCGAAGGGTGCCATTTGAAGATTGGCTTGGTAGCTGTTGTTGTAGGCGAATTCGGCGTATGGTAAGCTTTCTTCCCAACTGGTTCCATAGGTGAGGACACATGCTCTCAGCATGTCCTCAAGAATTTGGTTTATGCGTTCAGTTTGTCCATCTGTCTGGGGGTGGTATGCTGTGCTGAATGCTAGTTGGGTTCCTAGAGCTTGTTGTAGGTGATCCCAAAATCTGGAGACGAATTGTGTGTCTCTGTCAGATACTATAGTCTTTGGAACTCCATGCAGACAGACGATACAGGACAGATAAAGTCTGTCAAGCTTCTGAGTGGTGTATTTTGTCTTTACGGGGATGAAATGTGCCACCTTGGTTAATCTATCTGTGATGACTCATATGGCATCATTTCCGTGTTGTGACCGAGGTAGTCCAACAATAAAGTCCATCCCAATTTCATCCCATTTCCATTCAGGTATCCTGTTTGGCTGTAACAACTCTGCTGGTTTTTGATGCTCGGCCTTAATGCGCTGACACGAATCACAGCATGCGATGAAGGTGGCTATATCCCTCTTCATACCGTGCCACCAAAATCTTTCCTGAATGTCTTTGTACATCTTGGTCCCTCCCGGGTGGATTGAATATGGGGCGCTGTGGCCTTCGGCTAGAATTTGTTGTTTGAGCTCTTTTATATTTGGTACACAAAGCCTATCTCCGTACCATAGTATTGCCTTACCATCTATGACAAATTGTGAGGCCTTGCCCAAACTCACTTTTCTTTTATGCCTTCAATGCTGGGGTGCCCATGTTGGGCCTCCTTAATTTGTTCTATCAGGTTGGGCTGTATTTCCAAAATTGATACACTGCCTTCGGTGACCATTACCAAGTTGAGTTTGGCAAACTCCTGCTGAAATTCTGGCCTCAAATTTGGTAGGCTGTCGTTGCCTGTACTGGGATTTCGACTAAGAGCATCTCCCACTACATTTGCTTTTCCTGGGTGGTAGTGAATGCCAAAATCGTAATCCTTCACCAACTCTAACGAGCATCGTTGTCGCAAGTTGAGTTCTGGTTGTGTGAAAATATACTTGAGGCTTTTATTGTCCGTGTATATTTCACAACGATTCCCAAGCAAAAAGTGTCTCCATTCCTTGAGTCCATGAATAACTGCTGCCAACTCCAAGTAATGTGTGGGATAATTCTCTTCATGCTTTCGTAGTTGCCTGGAAGCGTAGGCGACTACCTTGCCTTCTTGCATTAATACGCATCTGAGGCCTTTTCGGGATGCCTCGCAATACACTTAGAAACTCTTGTGTATGTCTGGCACAACCAATACTGGTGTTGTTGTCAGTTTCCTTTTGAGTTCTTGGAAACTTTTCTCGCAGGCTTCGGTCCATATAAACTTTTTATCCTTCTTGAGCAACTGGGTCATTGGCATTGCTATGGTGGAGAATCCCTCAATAAATCTTCGGTAATACCCTGCCATTCCCAAGAAACTTCGTACATCCGTTACGCTGGCTGGTGGTTTCCAGCCAAGTACGACTTTGAATTTTTCCGGGTCTACGGCAACACCTTCTTGGGTTAGTACGTGGCCTAGAAAACCAACCTGTCTTAACCAAAATTCACATTTGCTGAACTTGGCGTACAATTGATGTTTCCTTAGTTCTCCCAGTACAATCCTAAGATGTTCAGCGTGCTCTTCTGGTGTCTTGGAGTATACCAGAATATCATCAATGAATACCACCACAAATTTGTCCATAAATTTCATAAACACCTTGTTCATGAGGTGGACAAAATATGCGGGGGGCGTTCGTCAGTCCAAATGGCATTACTGTAAACTCATATAGCCCGTATCTTGAGGTAAATGTTGTTTTGGGAATATCTTCTGTCCGTAGTTTTAATTGATGATACCCCGACCTCAAATCAATTTTTGAGAAGACTTTGGCTTGAGCGAGCTGGTCAAGTAAATCATTTATCCGTGGCATCGGGTATTTGTTCTTGATTGTTACCATGTTGAGTGCTCGATAGTCTATACACAATCTCAGTGTTCCATCCTTTTTCTTGGCAAATAAAATTGGTGAACCCATGGTGAGGAGCTGGCTCGTATAAATCCTTTGTCCAGTAATTCTTTTATTTGCTTCTTTAGTTCCACCAACTCTGAGGGTGCCATTCTGTATGGTTTCTTGTAAATGGGGGTGGTTCCAGGTGCTAGTTCAATGCTGAATTCTATTTCCCGGTCTGGTGGCATGCCTGGTAGTTCTTCGGGAAATACGTCTGGAAACTCACATACCACAGGGACTTTGTTTAACTCCGAAACGTCCACCTTGTTCAACCTTGGTTGCCGTGGTATTTGTCTTTCTTGAGCTGAAACTTTTATTGTCTTCCCGTGGTGATGAGTAAGAATTACTGTTCGGTTGAAGCAGTCAATAAATCCTTTGTTGGTGGTTAACCAGTCCATTCCAAGGATAACATCTAGCCCCTTATTTTCCAATACAATGAGGTTCGCATGAAACTTTAATCCCTCAAATTCAATAACCACACCTTGGCAGTAACTCTAAGTGACTTGCTTAATCCCGGGGACTTGATGATCATGGATTTTTCCAAGGGAAGCATTGAAAAATCATTTTGCAAAGCAAAACTCTTTGAAATGAACGAGTGAGAAGCTCCAGAATAAAACAAAACCGTGGCAGGTATTGTGTTGACAGGGAACATACCAAGTACGATATCCGGGGCATTCTGTGCCTCTTCCTCGGTCACATGGTTCAGGTGACCCTTCTTGTGGTTGTTACTGGGGTTGAAATTGTTCCGCTTTGGCGTTGAATTATTACTCCCGTTGTTCGGTTTGGGGGCTGAGTTTCTTGGCTTGGGACACTGCTTGGCATAGTGTCCTTCTTCCCCACAAGCGTAGCAAGTAATCCCTGGGCGATAGGTGAACTCCTTGTCCCTTGCATGGAAATTCTTGATTGGGCGTGAAACATTGGTCATGGGTTTGTGTGGCCCACCTTTCTGAAAATCAGTCTTGCTCCGCTGGTTGCGAGCAAGTGTAGTTTGGTCCCTTTTGCGCTTGCGAAAATCCTCCAAGCTGTGTCGCTCATTTTCCAAGGTAATAGCCTTATCCTCAGTGTTTTGAAATCTGGAAAGGTGTGTACGACCAGTTGGCATTTAAGTGCTGGTGCCAGATCATCCAGGAATTTTTCCATCTTCTTGTCTTCAGTCATACGCTCTTCATTGGCATAGCTAGACAATAGAGTAAACTGGCTGTTGTATTCAGTCATTGTCATGGTCCTTTGCTTGAGGTCATCAAACTCCCTCTTCTTAAGCTTCATAATACTTCTAGGGATGTGCGCCCCACGAAAACCTTCCTTAAATTCCTCCCAGGTTATATCATTTTCGTTGAGGTGCATGTGTAGGAAATTTTCCCACCATGATGCAGCCGCTCCAGTGAGATAGTGCGGTGCATATAGTACTTTCTCTCGGTCTGAACACTGTGCAATAATTAATTTTCTCTCCATGTCCCGAAGCCAATCATCGGCCTCAAGAGGCTTGTCCGTGTGAGAAAATGTTGGGGGACGCGTCTTTTTTAACTCAGACAGTTTGGATTGCTGTTGATACGGACCACGGTGATTTCCCATGTTGATGACTTGGTTCATCATTTCCTGATGTTGTTGCTGACTCTGTTCATACAGGCGGCATACTTGAGAAAATGCGGCATCACTGCCCTGTTGACTTGATTGTCCTTGTGTGAAGTTGTTGCTTGTCTGCGTACCATAATTCTCTTCTGGCGGACTTGGCATGGAGCAAGTCCAAGGACGATGCATTTTCCACTCTGAGGTATTTTTTGTGAAACTTTGTGAGAAAAGCTGTTAGAAAAAAATAATTTTTTGCAAGACAAAAAATTAAGAACTCCAATATTTTTCAAGGAAATATTCGATTGCGCACAGAGAAGGACCGCTTAGTACATATCTTACACGCAAGCATAATTATACAATACATCACTCAGGATGTGCGTACAAATCGACATGTTATTTAGGCTAGTGCACTTCTCCGGTTCCTACATGATGCATCATGCACTACTTCTCACAACCTATGTACATATAAACATATCATACATGCTGACACTCTGCACGGCATGCTGGGCGCACTTAGTCGGAGATGGTGAGGACTTCCCTTGGCCTGCCAAGGGTAAGGCCCAGTGGAGTTGGAGACTCAATCTCCTCCTCAATAATGGGCTCCAGACATGAAGCACTGAGCTGCGGAGCTGGAACAGGTGCGGTAGGTGGTGCAACTCTGACTGGGGTAGGAGCGATGACTTGGTCAAATTCTTCAGGAGTAGGTAGGTGGCGAGCAGTGGCGAATGTGGCAGGTGTGTGAGATGCCGAGGACGAGACATAAGTCAGTGGTGGAGCTGTGTGGAGAAGCTCCCTCCTGTTGGCGGAACAGCTGTGCACGATGGACATGCGAGCAGCCACGAGGTCGTGCACAAGGTTATCAAAAGCGGCCTCAAGCGCCTTGAGATAGTCAACCAGCATCTCAATGGCCTCATCCCTTTCTCCTCTAGGGCAAGCAAATGCGTAGTGACAGGGTGTATGGCACGTGGCAGGGGAGGTAGCGGTAGCGACGAGTCTTCATTGAAGGAAGAACATCCGGAAGACGAGCTATCGCCTCACGGGCAGCCATCTGCATAGCATGCTTCTCAGTAGGCATGGCTCTTCCCACAAACCGGAAGCGGCGAAATTCAACACGCCCCCCCTTAAATTGCACCGCGGCCTGGTGCATGGACAGACTGTCGTTGATCTTGTGCTGGTAGAGTGTGAACTCTGGGCGAGTCGATGGCCCGATCGCGATTTTGATGATGGAGGTGACGAGCTTGACGAACCCCTCAGGCACGTTGGCGAACACCTGCGATTCACAGTCGTTGCCAGCCATCTACAAAAGTAGGCAAAAATTCTGAATGGTTAGATCATAAATATATGCTGACTGTCAGAAAATGACTACATTTGTAAAATATTAAAATGAGCACTAATTACGCTAATAACCGATTAGCGCTCGCACCTAGTGGCTTCCTACAGTCAGCCTGGCTCTGGTACCAAGTTTGTCACAACCAGTTATTCAATAAAAAGATTATTGAACAACCGACCTTTATGCAGACCAGTATAGGAAAATCCTCCTTACTGGTAGACAAAACTTTAATACAGAAATCCAGTAGTGCTAAATATTATACAGGGTTGAGCTGAGACTGCTCAACAAATTATTACATGCTCGCCAATAATTATACATAAGGGCGAATATGACATAGTGGTATGGTGGTATGCTACTTACTCGCAATAAAAGTGGTGGTGGATATGTCACCGTGAAGTGGGCGACATGACTCATAGCTCATCAAGCGTCGGAGTGAGGCCTGACGATTTATTTGGGTAGCGAAAGCGGGTATAATACAAGTGAACAACTCCAGGGTCGCCCGAGACTGATTGGGACTCCTCTAGGCGTCGGACTCGCTATCGAACTCTTCATCAATAAGATCGCCTTCGTCAACATCTGGCCAAATCAACAAGCCAGGTGAGTACTTTGAATGTACTCGCAAGACAGTTCGGACATAAGATATAACAAATGCAAGCATGATACGTCATGACTAATTAGTAAGCACACTCAAATGATGAACTTGCACAACAATAATAAATAACATGGAAGTCAGGCGGTAGTCCTCCCAAAATCCCTCAAAGTAACCGAAAACCGATCGAGTGTCTAAAGCGACGCCTCGAAAGGTGAACAAATGAATTAACATGCCGCAGTCGGGCGTCTGAGCGACACCACATAAAGGGCTTATATTGAAAACTAAATGACAGTGCGTGCCACAGTCGGACGACTATGCGACATCTCGAAAAGGGCTGATAATGAAAATAAACAACAAGGGTGCCACAGCCGGACGTCTGAGCGACATCACAGAAAGGGCTTATATTGAAAGTAAATAGCAAGCATGCCACAGTCGGACGTCTGAGCGACATCACAGAAAGGGCTTATATTGAAAGTAAATAGCAAGCATGCCACAGTCGGACGTCTGAGCGACATCACAGAAAGGGCTTATATTTCATCATTTGTATTCAATAAATTCATGAAGATATATTACTCACAGAAAACACTCAGCACAGGATAATAAACGGGTTAGTCCAACCACAGGAATAAACCATTAACCGGACGGAACACTCATATTTGTTCACCGGAGTTTTGTCACTGAGACTGATACTGATAAAGATAGGTTGAACACACTCATTGATCAAGATATGATTTCTTGAATGATTTTGACTCTGCAGAGTTTGTACTATTTAACCACAGCCAACGGATTTCAGTTGTCGCGAAGGACTAGTTCCATTTACGATATTTCAGTAGAAACACGACTAACCAGTACACACCCATTTCCACCTCACGATGCCAGGAATCACCCTAGGCAACGTTCAAGAAAATATTTGAGACGGGGAGGCTACAACCTCTAATAGCATGGATCAAATTTATATACGCGCGATCTAAGGGGTGCCCCCCTCTCGGTCCCAACCTGAAACACCCATGCCACCTGACCGGATGACTGGCTTTAATCCAGGGCCATGGAACCCTCATCACGGCCTCTCTATCTGGTGTGTACGAGGAAAGCGGTTTGCAACTTACTAAACCTTATTCCTTACGGAAAACATGTGGTAGCACGAAAGGAAGGAATGGATGATAACGTGACTTGATCCACGTTAACACTGGAGTTAAATGGTTTGGCATAAGACTGGCGTGCTACAACACTGCCATCTTACCACCTCTCATGTCACCACATGATCATATAAACTCGCATCAAATAGCATATGGAGTTTCGAAGCTCACTTGCCTCAACTTTGCATGCGACATAACACTCACTGCAATGCTTATAAACATGCCATGCACTAACTACCCAACGCAAACATGCAAAACACTCATCATATCAAAGGTTCAAACATGCTTGCCTGGTTCGGAGTAGTCGGAGTCTAGCTCGGTGAAGTTCGTGGTTCCGTCACCTCCTTTGGTATCTACGGTATAAAGAAACATACGCACTAACGTAAATACCATGGGGTGCACCAAAAGTATTCCAAATATTTTTCAAAGAGAGATGATAAAAGACTAGACAGAAAAATAAAGTTGAAAGAAAAAGAATCATTCAAAAATCATTTTCTGTTTAAAAGTTATAAGGGTTTTAGTCCAGGGACCTTTCTGTAATGAAACAGAAAGTTTCCAGGGTTCATTTTAGAAAAACAGAAAACGTTTCATTTAAGAATACGCCAGTCCAGAGAGGAGACGTACTTTGCCAGAAGGCGTTTTTAGAAAACATTTCGTTTTAAAAGAACAAGAGAGGTTGACGGGGGGTCCCACCCGTCAGGTTTGAATGTTTGAAAGAGAAGAGACAGGGCGCGCCGACGCCCGAGGGCTACGGTGGTCACCGGCGGTGATCCACGGCGAGGCAGGGGGATCGGAAGGTACCTACGTGATCAGTGTGTCCTCCCGCGTCTGTGGGTGGTGGTGGTGGTCGTCGGCGAGCACCACGTCGATGACGGCTTCTACTCCGGCAGACGGCGGCTTGGGTGATGTTGGATCTCGTCGGGGAGAGCTGCAAGTGCCAAATTGAGGCGCGGGTTAGGCGATTGGGTACCCTAGGAGGTTACGGGCAGGGTTAGGGAGATGGGGGAGCCCTCACCGGCGTGGATCGTGTCGGAGCCCGAAGCGGACAGGGGCGGCCGGAGACGAGGAAGGACACCTCCTCGAGGTCCTCGCAGTGGCTAGGCAGGGCTCTGGTGGTGTGGAGGTGTGGCGCTGGGTTGAGGGAGAGCTTGGGGCTCCTTTTATAGCTGATCCGAGGCAGTGGCCATGAACGGGATAACTCCGGTGGTGGGTACGGCGGGACGATGGCCGAACGGGGTTGTCAGGCGGTCGGGCATCAACGTGCAGGTCTACTGGTGCCATCCAGGAGCTGATCTTGGCAAAAACTTGGGCGTTACTCCAATCCTTCGACGGAACGGCCCACGGGACTCGTCGGCGGCAGGGAGCGCGCCCTTTGCTCGCCAGGCCACGGCAAAGGTACCGCAGCGTGCACAGGCAAGCAGACGGCCACGTGGAAGCCGAAAGCTGCAGCTACGCCCTGCTGATCGCCACGGTTGGCTCTAACACCGTAGAAGCTGCCGGCGTCGGCGGGACACGTCGCCACCGACGCCCACGCCCGGCCAAGCGAGTGTGCGGCGCATGGATAAGGAAGGGGTGCAGTGCGCAAGGTGCCAAGCGCGTGCACTGGTGAGATTGACGATGATCTCTGAAGAAAACGACGCCAAAGCTCTGAAACTAGACACCGACTCTGAATTTTCTGAAACTGTGATAGAAACAGTGCCCGCCAAGTGCTCGATGAAATGATTTTGGCATGTGGTAAATTTTCCTTGAGCTGATCTTTGGTGGGGTGGCCTCTCAATGCATCTGGGGGCTGCCTGATTTTTGGTAGAATTTTTGGAGAAGAGAAAATATGAATTTCACCAAATTTGACAAATCTGGTCCAAACTTGCAGTGAGTAAAACTTGAAAAATTTTAACTGTGGAAGAGTGGATCTTGATGGATCTAGGTTGGGGGTGCTAAGGACTAGCTAGAGGAGTTGGTTTGAGATTAAAAATCACAAGGAAAATGGTACCTCCTTTGTAAATTACCTAGGTCCAAAAATAAATACAGAATTAGTTTTAGGGTAAAAATAAATAGAATAAAAATCCCAAATGGGTTGATCCTGCTAGGATTGGCTACTTGACTTGATCCAAAGTGGAGGGAGGCGTTTTGGAAGAAGAATTTCAACATGAGGCATGGTGGGAGGGGATGGTTGGCTTAAAAGAAATAAATCCAAAACCCTAAGGATTTCTTTCTAAAAGAAAAACCTTAAAAATAAATTGTGATGAGTCCACCCCAATGAAAAGCCTTCAAAACCAAACACCAAGGTTGAGGACAACCCAAAAATAAGGATTTTGACATAAGAGAATATATTTGAGAAGAAGAGTCTTTTTAAAAGATTTTTGAATAGCCTCCTTTAAATCAAATAAAGATTTTGCTAAAAACCAAATGAAATTTTTTTGGAGTGTCACAGCATGTTATACTATAATGTGATCGTGTGTGGCATTCGCAACTCACAGCTAAATATCGAACAATCTAAACCGTACTACATATCGAACAATCTCACATTTTATTTGAATTTGTGATAATGTGTGGCGTTTGCAGCTCATTGCTAAATATCAAACAATCTAAACCATACTATATATTGAACAATCTCACATTTTATTTGAAGTTGTGATAATTTGTGGCCTTTGCAACTAACAGCTAAATACTTGTAGGCGTAGGGGGCGGGGCACCATGCATTATGTGATAAACACATTATACATATGAAATATGGTTTAGATTATGAGGATCTAGCTAAATGTACTATGATTTGAAATCAACATAAAGTGGATTGAAAATTTTGAGTTTGAGTTCATATAGTACACATAGTTCATATCTAACTCGATAGTAATCATGTGGCGTGTGTAAAGATAATATACAAACGATGGTTTAACTTGACAACAATGTGATTGCAGATCTAATTAAGTTAGAGAAATGAATTCAAATGGTTTAGTTTGACAACAATCGTGGTTGTAGATCTTATTCAAATAGAGAAACAAATTCAAATTTAGTTCATATTGAAGCGGTAGTATATATGTTTGGAATGCACTAAAATGTTCATTTCAGTAGCAGGTTACATGCATCATACATGTAGCAAAATATTTTAATCGAACATAACATGGAACGAAAGTTTTGAATGGCATTTTTAGTAACTAAAACAGTAAAACGGGACTAGACTCTCCTGTGTGGTGCGAATTGATTTCTTTTTGGTTTTTTCGTCGAGGAAAGTGCGAATTGATTTGGTACAATACATGATAGGCTTGTCCAAAAATTTCAACCCACACCTTGTTATCCCGAAATTTTAAGATATCTCTTTGTCTTGTGCTCCTAAAATTCCCTTCATCTCAACCCGCGCATTACTATCCCAAAATTACAACGCGCGCGAAAACAACCATCTCCTACGAAATCCCGACACGCAAAATTCCCATGATACCCCTGAACCGAAAGAACCACCTAGTTCAAATCGGTGGAGCAACTTTCGTAACTTACCCCACATTATGGCAAGCACGTCCCTAAGCCATGGTTCCCTCCTCCCATCCCATCTGCCCCCACATTCGTACACTAAGGCGCGAAAACCCACGAAGCCCCAAACTCTCCTCCGTCCGCCACCCAGCCAGAGCCTCTTCCTCGACGACATCGTCCACCACAACAGCTCGACATACCTCATCCACCCCACCGGATGATGATCCGACATCGATCTCGTCGTCCTACCGGTATAGCCATCCCGTCCTCCACCTCCAAGGAGCTGCCTCGATGTTTGCCTCGTCTTTCGTGCCACCCTCATTCCCACACCGTCGTATTCCCCTGCACCGTCGGAAGAGCGGCACCATCACTGATTCCTCGAATGAAGCTGAGGCCTAATCAGTGCCACCAAAGAGGTTCTACAATAATCGCTGCATTTTCTTCTTGATTCATTCTCACGGTGCTGCCAGCGCTCGGTCCCGAGCCGCCATCGCACGGCTCCATCTACGGTGATGTCACTAGCCACTTCCTCATGGCGTTGCTCCCTCGTCGGTGAAGTCCACATCAGTGGGACCTGCTGCTGTTGCTGCTCTGACTCTCCCTAGCCCTACTGCTGCTGCTTCGGCTCTTGCTCGCGCTGCTTCTCTGCTCGTGCTCTCGGTCCCCTACTTCGCATGCTCTGGATCTTGCACACACTGCTGCTCTTGCTCTTTCTCTTGCTTGTGCTGATGGTATACTCTTGCTCGTGCTGCTGCTGCACGAGCAGCAGCTCCGTCTCTCACTCGAGCTCCTGCTGCTGCTACCCGAGGTGCCGCTACACGACCAGCGGCCCCGACTCTCGAACGCGTAGCTGCTCTGCCTCGGCTGCTCTCTGGTAGTACGTTCCCTATTGGAGCGGCTACCGATTTAGATCACTGCTACTCTGCCACTAGTGCTCGAGCAGCCAAAACTATTATTGCCTGCGTTTCTACTACTAGTGCATTCAGTTTCGACAGCAAAATTTAGTTTCGACAACAAAATTCAGTTTCGACAGTAAAATTCAGTTTCGATAGTTAAATTCTGTTTGGACTGTTAAGTTCAGAGATGGGCGGTTGATGTATTTTACATCTAGCACTTTGTGGTTATGTATTTTACATCATCTGTTGGAGATGCTATTAGAATTCCACTCAGTTAACGTTGTCTCTATTGTCCTGCTTCAGCCTCGCCATCGTACAACTCACCGGAGCTACTCCAATGACGAAACTCTCCATCACAGCAGAGCAGTACCCTCGGCTCCATCTCAATACACCTAAGATCTTCCCCTCCTCCGACAGCCACATCAGCCGAAGCATCCTCACCGACCAATCCAATGATGCGGAGATCGACATGGCTTCGCCAAAGAGGTTGTACACTTGTTGCATAGCTTTTTTACTCTACATGTTATAATATATACCGCCCACTGAGCACGCGTAGCAATGTTAAATATGATTAATTTCTCCTACTATATGACAAGCAATGTGGTACCAGGCAACTTAGCTATCCGTGATGGACTCTCTCGAAAGCCATCATTATTTATTTCTACGCGTTTGAGCTGTGCATTTCTAGATGGGCCTGGGAGTTGAGCTAGTAGGCCAGTGGCCTATGTCCAAAGTAGTTTAAGTAGCACAAAAACATTTTTGGAGTGTAGGCTTTTTCCTGTTCAAGCCTGCGTACTAGAATCGTTAGTACTTGAAAGGAAAAGGGAAGGAAAAACATAGGAATTGGAAAGTTTCCTATGGTACTACTATTCATGCATTTGGTTCAAAAGGAATGGAGGAAAGGAAAACAGTAGGATTTGTTCCTTGAGTGTCTCCTTGAAAGGAAAACCATAGGAATTTTAATATCCACTTGGCCTCCTTTTCAAATTCCTATTCATGAAGCACAAGACTAAGATATAGTAGAATAATAGCATTATAATTGTACATTTTCTTGTGGTTTGACTTAATTTCACCATGCTTCTTTGCATTCCCGTGATCTTCCCATTCTTGTGAACCAAACACCCATATTGATAGAAATCATGTGTTTTTAAATTCTTTGGTTTGCAAGTGCATTCCTATCCTATTCCAGTGTATTTCCTATCCCTGCATTGTTAGAATCCTCCAATTCAAACAAGACCTTAAAGAAATACTTGTGTTACAGATATGTGTCAAAGGAAACCTTTTGGGGCTTGTCCTGCTCCTGGTGCGCTATGGTCCACCCCAGCTCATCTGCTCCAAAGATGGAAGGGTTCACCACAGTAGGGATCCGCCCTCTAGACTGTCTTTCGCCGCCTCAAATCTTCTTCCCCGCCGCCAGCAGCCACGACAACTGCATTACCATCATCAGCTGAGCAGATGACCTTGAGGAATACACAAGTCCGCAAGACAGGTCTCACTCTTTCATGTCTTCTTACATTATGCATCGCTTAATATGATGCCATGCTACTTTATCATCCTGTTCACCGATTAGACTGCGAGTTAGGTCCAAACTAATGCTCAAACTTAGAGTTTTAAAATGGTTCTAGGGTACATATTTGGGCAGAAATCAATACTATCTGGTTAATCTTGGGTGTCTACTACGAGTTCCATGTTGGGTGGAAACAAACATTAAAGGAGCCATAATCTGTATTTTTTAACTGAAGCTATTATCTGCCTGCTATCATTGGTTTTCGGTCTATCCACAATAAGCACTCCTTACATAATCTCACTATGCTTTATTCTTGTGCATGTCAGTTATTGTACACACTGGTAGCAAACATGTATAGCAAAAGATACGAGCCTTGAATGGCAATGAAATTTCATGCAGACATCGCTCCATGGTGGGCGCAAAACCAACCCCCCTCCCACCTTCTAGACTGTAAACAAGAACAAGATAACTATTCAGAGGTGGATTCAGAGGGAGCAGACCACTCCTATTTACCCCCCGTGGTCTTCTTGGCATGCTGATGTTGGTCATATCATGCATATGGTTAGCCAGTCATCTTATATGTGAAGTATATCATGCCATCCTTTTTATTACGTATTAAACTTGTCAACAATGTTAGCACATTCAATTACTCTTCCTGTGCATCAGCCATTCGACACGGTCATGGAAAAATCTGGAGTGAAAACAAGATCTTCAGAGCAGACAATGCTATCTGACGAAGCGCATGTCTTGCTAGTAATGGATAGCTCTTCAAAGGAGGATTTAGAAAAAGATGACTAGTCCTATTTCCTCCCCGAGGTGCATGCTCTAACTTGGCAGGGTTATAGTGCTCATATCGTGCATATGGTGTCTTGCATTGCTATGTCATTTGCTTAGTTTAGACATGCTTTGTGTGAATGCCATCTGTATAGTGTCTAATTACCGTATATGTGAATTATGCAATTCCATCTTGTTGCAAGACATTATATATGTGAATTATACAATGCTATCTTGTTGCAAGGCATTATATATGTTAATTATGCACTGCCATGTTGTTTAGACAATCATCATATATGTAAATTATATCATGTTATCCTTTTTTGTATTACGTATTCCATTTGTCGACAACATTTGTATATTCGAATACTCTTCTTATGCATCAGCCATTTGAAGCGCCGATGGAAGTATCTGGAGTGAAAACAAGGTCTTCAGAGAAAATGATGCTACCTGCTGAAGCAGACATCTTGTTGGTTATAGATACCTCCTCAGAGGACGATTCAGAAGCAGATGACCAGTCCTATTTCCCCCCTGAGGTGCATGTGTTGGGGAACGTTGCAGAAATTAAAAAAATTCTACGCATCACCAAGATCAATCTATGGAGAGACTAGCAACGAGGGTGAGGGGGAGTGCATCTTAATACCGTTGAAGATCGCGATGCGGAAGCATTACAAGACCGCGGATGAGGGAGTCATACTCGCGGCGATTCAAATCGCGGAAGATCCTATCTAATGCCGAACGGACGGCGCCTCCACGTTCAACACACGTACAGCCCGGGGACGTCTCCTCCTTCTTGATCTAGCAAGGGGAGAGGAGAAGTTGAGGGAGAGCTCCGGCAGCACGACAACGTGGTGGTGGAGCTTGCTGTTCTCCGGCAGAGCTTCGCCAAGCACTACTGAGGAGGAGGTGGAGTTGGAGAGGGGGAGGGCTGCACCAGGGGCAAGGGTTAATGCCCCCATGCGCCTCCCCACTATATATAGGAGTGGAAGGGCTGGTTTCTTTCCCTCCATGTCCATTGGGGTCTTGGCAAAGGTGGGAGGAAAGAAATCCCATCATTTCCTTCCCCACCGATTGTTATCCCCCTTTTTAGGGATCTTGATCTTATCCCTTTGGGATATGATCTTATTCCTTCTAAGGGGGGGATCTTGGTGCGCCTTGAGCAGGGGTGTGGGGCCTTGCCCCCACTACCCACGTTCATGTGGGTCCCCCCATGCAGGTGGGCCCCACTCCGGAACCTTAGAACCTTCCCGGTATAATACCGAAAAATCCCGAACATTTTCCGGTGGCTAAAATAGGACTTCCGATATATAAATCTTTACCTCCGGACCATTCCGGAAGTCCTCGTGACGTCCGGGATCTCATCCAGGACTCCGAACAATATTCGGTAACTGCACACTAATTCCCATAACAACTCTAGAGTCGCCGAACCTTAAGTGTGTAGACCCTACGGGTTCGGGAATCATCCAGACATGACCGAGACAGTTCTCTGGCCAATAACCAACAGTGGGATCTGGATACCCATGTCGGCTCCCACCTGTTCCATGATGATCTCAACGGATGAACCACGATGTCAAGGATTTAAGCAATCCCGTATACAATTCCCTTTGTCAATCGGTACGTTACATGCCTAAGATTCGATCGTCGGTATCCCAATACCTCGTTCAATCTCGTTACCGGCAAGTCACTTTACTCGTTCCATAATGCATGATCCCGTGACTAACTACTTAGTCACATTGAGCTCATTATGATGATGCATTACCGAGTGGGCCCAGAGATACCTCTCCGTCACACGGAGTGACAAATCCCGTCTTGATTCATGCCAACCCAATAGACACTTTCGGAGATACCCGTAGTGCACCTTTATAGCCACCCAGTTACGTTGTGACGTTTGGCACACCCAAAACATTCCTACGGTATCCGGGAGTTGCACAATCTCATGGTCTAAGCAAATGATACTTGACATTAGAAAAGCTTTTAGCAAACGAACTGCACGATCTTGTGCTATGCTTAGGATTGGGTCTTGGCCATCACATCATTCTCCTAATGATGTGATGCCATTATCAATGACATCCAATGTCCATGGTCAGGAAACCATAACCATGTATTGATCAACGAGCTAGTCAACTAGAGGCTCACTAGGGACATGTTGTGGTCTATGTATTCACACATGTATTACGGTTTCCAGCTAATACAATTATAGCATGAGCAATAGACAATTATCATGAACAAGGAAATATAATAATAACCATTTTATTATTGCCTCTAGGGCATATTTCTAACAGTCTCCCACTTGCACTAGAGTCAATAATCTAGTTCACATCACTATGTGATTGTAATGAATCCAACACCCATTGGGTTTGATGATATCTCGCTTGTGAGAGAGGTTATTTGTCAACGGGTCTGAATCTTTCAGATCCGTGTGTTCTTTACAAATCTTTATGTCATCTCCTAGATGCAGCTACAACACGCTATTTGGAACTACTCCAAATAACTGCTCTACTGTACGAATCCGGTCTACTACTCAGAGTCATCCAGATTAGTGTCAAAGTTTGCATCGGCGTAACCCTTTACGACGAACTCTTTTACCACCTCCATAATCGAGGAAATTCTTTAGTCCACTAGTTACTAAGGATAACCTTGATCGCTATCCTGTGATCCATTCCTGGATCACACTTGTACCCATTGACTAACTCATGGTAAGGCACACTTTAGGTGCGGTACACAACATAGCATACTGTGGAGCCTACGTCTAAAGCATAGGGGACGACCTTCGTCCTTTCTCTCTCTTCTGCCATGGTCAGGTCTTGAGTCTTACTCAATACTCACACCTTATAACACAGCCAGGAACTCCTTCTTTGCCAATCTATTTTTAACTCCTTCAAAAAATCTTGTCACGGTGCGTACTCATTTGGAAGTACTATCAAGCGATTTTGATCTATCCTTATAGATCTTGATGCTCAATGTTCAAGTTGCTTAATCTAGGTTTTCCATTGAAAAACACTTTTAAAATAACCCTATATGCTTTCCAGAAATTCTACATCATTTCTGATCAACAATATGTCAACAACATATACTCATCAGAAATGCTATAGTGCTCCCACTCACTTCTTTGGAAATACAAGTTTCTCATAAACTTTGTATAAACCCCAAAATCTTTGATCATGTCATCAAAGCGTATATGTCACGACCGGTTTTTCGGGTATTAATTTCCAGAAAATGGCCGTTGTGCTCACCAGCCCTAGGATTACTGTTAGCTCACCAAATTGATATAGAAATTCCAAGCAAAATACAAAACATGTAGTGCAAGTCCATTCTGGCCTATGAGTACAACAAGTGATTTCTAGAGGTTGATGGCGGAAGCGGTTTGTGTATTCATCGGTGTCTATGGGACTCCATTTCCCAACAGGAACAGCTCACCAGGTTAACTCATATCTTCACGAGGCTGCTATCACCGTTGCTTAGGTTCCTTGGCTGTCATCGCGTTGCTCCTCTCCAAGCAAGAAATCTGGCCAAGACAATAGCCAGGGACAAGCCAGTGAGTACTTTGAATGTACTCGCAAACATTATGAACACGGGTATAATATAAATGATAATCGTGCGCTGAAATATTCTATGATCACATTGTCAGTCATAAAATAAAATCTCTGATGCATGCATGCAGATTATTTATATGCAACACAAATAAGCAATAATGGAGTGGAAATAAAATGCCGTAGTCAGGCGTCTGTGGGACACCACATAAAGGGCTTATATCGAAGAGTAAATGACATGCGTGCCACACTCGGACGTCGGAGCGACATCGCAGAAAGGGCTTATATCAAAATAAATAACAAGCGTGCCGCAGTCGGACGTCTGAGCGACATCGTAGAAAGGGCTTATATCAAAAGTAAGTAACAAGCAATGCCACAGTCGGGCGTCTCAGCGACACCACATAAAGGGCTTATAAAATAAAAAATCACATTGAATATCCAGGAGGTAGAACCGTCCCAGGGATACTCAATAATTCAAATAATATAATGGGTTAGTCCATAATAAACATAACAAAATTATCACAAGTCATCAGTCATGATCCACGTTCTGGTTTAGTAGTTTCTCCTCCGAAGACCGACACTAAGACCGACACTTGACCCAACCCAAACTGTAGTCCTTAACCATGGATACGGGTATTCGAATAGGTTTAATCTCTGTAGAGGGTGTACTCTTTACCCACGAGTAACGGATTCCTTTAGTCCATCGGGACTAATTCCGTCTACGGTCTTTTAAATGAAAACGCACCTGACTTGCACACACCAGCTTAACTTACCGGTGCCTGGAATCACCCACGACACTATTAACCAAAACTCTAAGTGGGGAGGCTACAACCTCGATTAGCATGGGATCACAAAATTTATACCGCGCGCAAAACTGGGGAAGCTACCCCCTCGGCTACAACCGAAACACCCATGCCCCTGACCGATGACCGGCTTTAATCCATGGCCATGGTACCTCATCCCGCCCCTACATGCGGTGTGTGCTAGAAAGGGGTTGACAAATTATTGAACTGCACTTACCCGGCGGCAGGGACAAGTGGTAGCACGAAACAAGTGTGGGGGTTACTGGAACAAGACTCGATCTACGGTCGACTCAGGAGGTTTATAATTTCCTGCATGACATGTATAACAAATATATTTCAACCAACTGAATCACCGCTCTTTATAACTTACTATGCCATACCGGACATAACCGTCCCGACGGAGACCGGCGACAAGCTCACGCCTACCCAAGGCAGAGGCTTTCTCGGATTCCTTCCGGCATGCACGCAAGGCACATGAGGATGATTACCATCACAAGTGTGTTCATTTCCAATAGCATGGAAATCACTAATATGCATCCATGCAAATGATCATATCACATGAAATAACAAGTCCTCCGAAATGAGGTGGTGTTATAAACGTGTCAACGAACACACCAAAAATATTATGCCGGGGTTCAGAATGCTTGCCTTCAAGTTGTGGAGAGTGAGGGTGCAATCCAAAACTTTGAAAGTTTTCTCCTCTCTCCTACAAATCCTATTTTTGGAAATATTGGAATTAACACACAATTTCAAAACAGAACAAAAAGTTGTTTGAAAATTTTTCAAATAAATCTTAAAATAAACTAGACAGAATTTGAGAGATGTAGTGAAAATAATTAATTCATTTGGAGTTATATTTAAAAAGTTATAGCCAGTTAAAGTTTAGTCAAATTCTGATTTTAAATAAAACAGAAAAAAATGCTTCGAATTGGTACACGTTGAAGACGTACTTCGAGATTTACGTCTCCACTTAATCCACGTGGACTGGAGCGGGGTCACTGACATTGGGTCCAAGGGCCCACTGGTAAGGCTTGACCGGTCTCCCCCCGCCTCCTTCCTCCTCTGGCCGAATAGAGGCGGGGGCTCCGGCGACCAACGCCGGCGAGCGGCGGCTCCTCGCGGCCTCTAGAGGGCGGGGATGGATCGCCAGACTGGGGCGGTCCTCCCGGTGGTCGAGGGAGTGACGGGGATGGAGGGAGTCGTCGGCGACGAGCCTCGCGGCGGATGGCGGCCTCGGTTGGATTTGGGGGCCGGGGCTATGGTGGTTCCCGACCAAAATTGAGCATGGGGGTGCACTCATGAGAGGGAGGGAGTGCTCCTGGTGAAGAGAGTGGAGAGGGGGAGGCCCTGGTGGTGCCGGAGTGGCCGGGGCAGTGGCGGCGGCAGGAGTTGCCGGAGAGGAAGAAGACGGCTCCCCTGGTCTTCCTACTGCTATGGGTGGGTCGGTGAGGGGGTGAGAGAGGCTGCACGAGGCCTGGACAAGCTCGGGTGCTTCTTATATAGCGTGGCCATGGCGGTTCCGCGGCCGAGGATAAGGTCGCCGGTGAACCGACATTCTATAGCTTGCAGGGCGATGTGGAGGCGACGAGAGCTAGCCGACGAGCGAGGGGATAAGCTTGCGCGGCTCCCAAGGGCAGGTGGCGAGCCGGGGTGGCTCGGGAGGCGCCGACCGTGGCAGAGGCGCACTGCGGACGCTGGCGTGCCGCCAAGAGTGCCCTGACGGCTGTGCTGTGGGGTGCCAGGGGTGGTCGGGGTGGCGTGGCGGTGCAGGAAGATACGTGGCGTGCTGGCTGCGGTTGGCCAAGGCCAGAAAGGGTGCGAGGTGATACGCAGCAGCTTGGGCGCACGTGTGTGCCAAACGCACGCTCTGGGCGCGCCCAGAGCACGCCCGGGATATGTTCGACGAAATGCTAGTGCATGATAGAGGTCACGGGTGAGGCTGGCAAGAAACAGGGCTAGGCTAGGGTTAGTCAGAAGGTAAATGGACATGGTGGTTAGGTCAGGTGGCCAAGTTCATAATGCAAACAAAAACTCATGCCAATTCTGTCCATGCACTCCATGTGTTTGATGAAATGTCACAGGCACCTAGGCATTTCTTGGAGTGGCCAAATTCTCCAGGCTAGTGTCTCTTTGTATGTATGAGAGGGTGGTGAAGTTAGTTTGTTAAAAGGAGCAACTTGTTAGTGCAAGTTTTGCAAAACTTCAGTTTTTGACAGAAAGAAGAGGGCATGATTGCAAGCACTTAGAATCATCTAATGGGTCCACTCTCCTGGACTTAAGGGTTTGGCAAAGTGCACTACAAGCAGGAGGAAACTCAAGGGTAAAGGAGCAAGTTAGAAGGTGGTTGCAGTACAAATCACCAAGTTGCACCAGAATGAAGATGAGGATGATTCACTCAGATCTTTCAAAGAACATCACTGGATTTTTGCATAAAGTTGAATCATAAGCTACTACCAGCATCCCATAATTTTGGTGGAGGCTAGAAAGAAGTATTTAAATGAGTTGCAGTGCAAAATTGCCCACTGGACCAGAGATATTTCTTGAATAAAATATATTTTTGCATAAAAGTGATTTAAAAACATCACCTGACATCTCCAAATTTTGGTTGGAATTTTAAGTAAATTTATCAAATGGTTGTAGTTCAAATATGGCCATATAACCTTGGAAAACCATTTTTCAAGAAAATAAAGATCAAGCAAATTAATTATGTAATTTGTTCTACTAATAAAAGAAATTTTTTTCTTGAGAGGTTAAACAAGTCCAATAACATATTTGAAAAGTTTTCACTTTGGGGAAAACTCCATAATAGCAAGGGAGAAAAAGGTTCAAAAATCAAAAGGGAGCCTAGAAAATAAAAGTTTTAATTTCCTGGCAAAATTTTAATTAATAAAACAAGGTCAAAATTTTGGGGTGTCACAGTATATTCCAACTCCGAGATGCTTACTCCAGTCCTTAGAAGGATTGCTGGAGCTTTGCATACTTGTTAGCATCTTTTGGGATTGACAGAACCTTCTGGTTGTATCACATACAACCTTTCCTCAAGAAAATCATTGAGGAAACAATGTTTTGACATCCTATCTGCAAGATTTCATAAATAATGCAGCAACTGCTAATATAATTTCAACAAACTCTTAGCATTGCTACGAGTGAGAAAGTCTCACCGTAGTCAACTCCTTGAACTTGTCGGAAAACATCTTAGCGACAAGTCGAGCTTTCTTAATGGTGACACTTACCATCATTGTCCGTCTTCCCTTTTAAAATCCATCTGTACCCAACAGCCTTACGACCATCAAGTAGTTCTTCCAAAGTCTACACTTTGTTTTATACATGGATCCTCTCTTGGATTTTATGGCCTCGAGCCATTTTCGGGATCTGGGCCCACCATCGCTTCTCCACAGCTCATAGGTTCATTGTTGTCTAGCAATATGACCTCCAAGACAGGATTACCATACCACTCCGAAGCAGTACGCATCCTTGTCGATCTACGAGGTTTGGTAGTGACTTGATCCGAAGTTTCATGATCACCATCATCAGCTTCCACTTCAATTGGTGTAGGCGCCACAGGAACAACTTCCTGTGCCCTACTACAGATTGGTTGAAGTGATGGTTCAGTAACCTCATCAAGTCTCCACCATCCTCCCACTCAATTCTTTCAAGAGAAACTTTTCCTCGAGAAAGGACCCGTTTCTAGAAACAATCACTTTTGCTTCCGGATCTGAAATAGGAGGTATACCCAACTGTTTTGGGTGTCCTATGACGATGCATTTATCCTCTTTGGGTTTGAGCTTATCAGGCTAAAAAAATCCACATAAGCTGTGTAGCCCCAAACTTTCAAGAAATGACAGCTTAGGTTTCTCTAAACCATAGTTCATACGCTGTCATCTCAAGGAATTACGTGGTGCCCTATTTGGAGTGAATGCGGTTGTCTCTAATGCCTAACCCATAAATGATAGTGGCAATTCGAAAAGAGACATCATGGTATGCACCATATCCAATAGGGTGCAGCTATGATGTGCGGACACACCATCACACTATGGTGTTCCAGGCGGTATTAGTTATGAAAAAATTTCCACAGTGTCTTAATTGTATACCAAACTCATAACTCAGATACTCATCTCTATGATCATATCATAGACATTTTATCCTCTTGTCACGACGATCTTCAACTTCACTCTAAAATTACTTGAACCTTTCAATAATTCAAACTTGTGTTTCATCAAGTAAATATACTCATCATCTACTCAAATCATCTGTGAAGTAAGAACATAACGATATCCACCGCGTGCCTCAGCACTCATTGGACTACACGCATCAAAATGTATTACTTCCAACAAGTTGCTTTCTTGTTCCATCTTACTAAAAACAAGCCTTTTTAATCATCTTGCCCATGTGGTATGATTTGCATGTCTCAAGTGATTCAAAATCAAGTGAGTCCAAATGATCCATCTGCATGGAGTTTGTTCATGCGTACATACTAATAGACATGGTTCGCATGTCTCAAACTTTTCAAAAAATGAGTGAGTCCAAAAGATCCATCAACATGGAGCTTCTTCATGCGTTTTATACCAATATGACTCAAATGGCAGTGCCACAAGTAGGTGGTACTATCATTACTATCTTATATCTTTTGGCATGAACATGTGTATCACTACGATCGTGATTCAATAAACCATTCATTTTAGGTGCAAGACCATTGAAGGAATTATTCAAATAAACAGAGTAACCATTATTCTCCTTAAATGAACAACCGTTTTGCGATAAACATAATCCAATCATGTCTATGCTCAACTCAAACACGAAATAACAATTATTTAGGTTTAACACCAATCCCGACGGTAGAGGGAGCGTGCAATGTTTGATAACATCAACCTTGGAAATACTTGCAACACATATCGTCACCTCGCCTTCAGCTAGTCTCCGTTTATTCCGTAGCCTTTCATTTTGAGTTACTAACACTTAGCAACCGAACCGGTATCTATTACCATGGTGCTACTAGGAGTACTAGTAAATTACACATTAATATAATGTATATCCAATATACTTTTGTCGACCTTGCCAGCCTTCTCATCTAACAAGTATCTAGGGTATTTCTGCTTCAGTGACTGTTCCCCTCATTACAGAAGCACTTAGTTCGGGTTTGGGTTCAAACTTTGGGTTTCATCACTACAGCAGCAACTGATTTGCCGTTTCATGAAGTATCCCTTCTTGCCCTTGCCCTTCTCGAATCTAGTGGTTTCACTAGCCATCAATAATTGATGCTCCTTCTTGATTTCTACTTTTGCGGTGTCAAACATCGCAAATAGCTCAAGGATCATCATATCTATCCCTGATATATCATAGTTCATCACGAAGCTCTAGTAGCTTGGTGGCAATGACTTTGGAGAACCATCACTATCTCTTAAGGAAGATTAACTCCCACTCGATTCAAGTGATTGTAGTACTCAGACAATCTGAGCACATGCTCAATGATTGAGCTTTTCTCCCTTAGTTTGCAGGCTTAAGAAACTCGTCAGAGGTCTCATACCTCTTGACGTGGGCATGAGCCTGAAATCCGAATTTCAGCCCTTTGAACATCTCATATGTTTCGCGACGTTTCAAAATAGTCTTCGGCGCCTAAATTCTAAACCGTTTAACATTACTAAACTATCATGTAGTCATCAAACGTGTATCTCAGATGTTCACAACATCCACAGACGACGTTCGAGGTTCAGCACACCGAGCGGTGCATTAAGGACATAAGCCTTCTGAGTAGCAATGAGGACAATCCTCAGTTTACGGACCTAGTCCGCATAATTGCTACTGTCAAGTTTCAACAAAATTTTATCTAGGAACATATCTAAAACAGTAGAACTAAAGCGCAAGTTACGACATAATTTGCAAAGACCTTTTGACTATGTTCATGATAATTAAGTTCAAGTAATTTAATGAACTCCCACTCAGATGGACATCCCTCTCGTCATCTAAGTGATACATGATCCGAGTCAACTAGGTCGTGTCCGATCATCACGTGAGACGGAGTAGTCATCATCGGTGAACATCTTCATGTTGATCGTATCTGCTATATGACTCATGTTCGACCTTTCGGTCTCTTGTGTTCCGCGGCCATGTATGTACATGCTAGGCTCGTCAAGTCAACCTAAGTGTTTTGCTTGTGTAAATCTGGCTTACACCCGTTGTATTTGAACGTTAGAATCTATCACACCCGATCATCAAGTGGTGCTTCGAAACAACGAACCTTCTCAAGGGTGCACAGTTAGGGGGGACACTCTTCAAATTTTAGCGAGGGATCATCTTATTTATGCTATCGTCGTTCTAAGCAAATAAGATGTAAAAACATGATAAACATCACATGCAATCAAATAGTGACATGATATGGCCAATATCATTTTGCTCCTTTTGATCTCCATCTTCGGGGCGCCATGATCATCATCGTCACCAGCATGACACCATGATCTCCATCATCATGATCTCCATCATCGTGTCTTCATGAAGTTGTCTCGCCAACTATTGCTTCTACTACTATGGCTAACAGTTTAGCAATAAAGTAAAGTAATTACATGGCGTTATTCAATGACACGCAGGTCATACAATAAATTAAGACAACTCCTATGGCTCCTGCCGGTTGTCATACTCATCGACATGCAAGTCGTGATTCCTATTACAAGTACATGATCAATCTCATACATCACATATATATCATTCATCACATCCTTTTGGCCATATCACATCACACGGCATATGCTGCAAGAACAAGTTAGACGTCCTCTAATTGTTGTTGCAAGTTTTTACGTGGCTGCTATATGTTTCTAGCAAGAACGTTTCTTACCTACGACAAAACCACAACATGATATGCCAATTGCTATTTACCCTTCATAAGGACCCTTTTCATCGAATCAGATCTGACTAAAGTGGGAGAGACAGACACGTGCTAGCCACCTTATGCAACTAGTGCATGTAAGTCGGTGAAACCTGTCTCACGTAAGCGTACGTGTAAGGTAGGTCCGGGCGCTTCATCCCACGATGCCGCCGAATCAAGATAAGACTAGTAGTGGCAAGTAAATTGACAAAATCGACGCCCGTAACCACTTGTGTTCTACTCATGCATAGAAACTACGCATAGACCTAGCTCATGATGCCACTATTGGGATCATTGTAGAAATTAAAAAAATTCTACGCATCACCAAGATCAATCTATGGAGAGACTAGCAACGAGGGTGAGGGGAGTGCATCTTCATACCCTTGAAGATTGCGATGCGGAAGCATTACAAGAACGCGGATGAGGGAGTCGTACTCGCGGCGATTCAAATCGCGGAAGATCCGATCTAACGCCGAACGGACGGTGCCTCCGCGTTCAACACACGTACAGCCTGGGGACGTCTACTCCTTGATCCAGCAAGGGGAGAGGAGAAGTTGAGGGAGAGCTCTGGCAGCACGATGGCGTGGTGGTGGAGCTTGCAGTTCTCCGGCAGGGCTTCACCAAGCACTACTGAGGAGGAGGTGGAGTTGGAGAGGGGGAGGGCTGCGCCAGGGGCAAGGGTGAATGCTCCCATGCGCCTCCCCACTATATATAGGTGCAGAACGGGCTGGTTTCTTGCCCTCCAAGTCGATTGGGGCGTTGGCAAAGGTGGGAGGAAAGAAATCCCATCATTTCCTTCCCCACCGATTGTTATCCCCCCTTTTTAGGGATCTTGATCTTATCCCTTTGGGATATGATCTTATTCCTTATAAGGGGGGGATCTTGGTGCACCTTGACCAGGGGTGTGGGGCCTTGCCCCCACTACCCACATTCATGTGTGTCCCCCCATGCAGGTGGGCCCCACTCCGGAACCTTCTAGAACCTTCCCGGTACAATACCAAAAAATCCCGATCATTTTCCGGTGGCCAAAATAGGACTTCCCATATATAAATCATTATCTCCGGACCATTCCGGAACTCCTCGTGACGTCCGGGATCTCATTCAGGACTTCGAACAACATTCAGTAACTGCACACTAATTCCCATAACAACTCTAGCATCGCCGAACCTTAAGTGTGTAGACCCTACGGGTTCGTGAATCATGCAGACATGACCGAGACAGCTCTCTAGCCAATAACCAACAACGGGATCTGGATACCCATGTTGGCTCCCACATGTTCCCGTATACAAGCAATCCCGTATACAATTCCCTATGTCAATTGGTACGTTACTTGCCTGAGATTCGATCATCGGTATCCCAATACCTTGTTCAATCTCGTTACCGGCAAGTCACTTTACTTGTTCCATAATGCATGATCCCGTGACTAACTACTTAGTCACATTGAGCTCATTATGATGATGCATTACCGAGTGGGCCCAGAGATACCTCTCCGTCACACGGAGTGACAAATCCCAGTCTCGATTCGTGCCAACCCAACAGACACTTTCGGAGATACCCGTAGTGCACCTTTATAGCCACCCAGTTACGTTGTGACGTTTGGCACACCCAAAACATTCCTATGGTATCCGGGTGTTGCACAATCTCATGATCTAAGGAAATGATACTTGACATTAGAAAAGCTTTTAGCAAACGAACTACACGATCTTGTGCTATGCTTAGGATTGGTTCTTGTCCATCACATCATTCTCCTAATGATGTGATCCCATTATCAATGACATCCAATGTCCATGGTCAGGAAACCATAACCATCTATTGATCAACGAGCTAGTCAACTAGAGGCTCACTAGGGACATGTTGTGGTCTATGTATTCACACATGTATTACGGTTTTCTAGTTAATACAATTATAGCATGAACAATAGACAATTATCATGAACAAGGAAATATAATAATAACCATTTTATTATTGCCTCTAGGGCATATTTCCAACAGTATGCTCAAACTTGGCAGGGTTATATAACTCATATCATGCATATGTTGTCTTGCAATGCTTAGTTTTTACATCATATACGCAATATTAAATGGCAACTGCTTAGTTGACATATCATATGTGTGATTGCCCTTTGCTCACTTGCTTAGTATATAAATCATATATTTGAATTATATCATGCCATGATGTTTACCTAGACAACATGTATCTGAATTATGGTATGCCAACCCATTTTCTAAAGACATAATATAGTTATATCATCTCATCCTGCTTACATAGTCATCATATTTTGAATTATGTCATATCCGTAAATTATATCATGCCATCAGGTTTCCATAGGCGGCATGTATGTGAATTATTGCATGCCAACCTATTTAATAAACACATCATATAGTTATGTCATGCCATCATGTTTACATAGTCATCATATTTTGAATTATGCCTTTCTATCATGTTTGGTTAGCCATCATATATGTGAAATTGTGTCATGCTATCCTGCTTAGTTAGCCATCATATCTGTGAAATTATGGCATGCTATCCTGTTTGGTTAGACAACATAAATGTGAATTATTTCATGCCCTCTTTTATTCCCCACTATCCATTGCACCTGTCTATCATACAATGTATGTACATTCAATTACTTTTCTTGTTTATCAACCATTTTAATTGGAGGGGGTGATGGCAGTATCTAAGGGAGTAACAACACGGTCTTCAGAAAAGATAGTGCTACCAGTCGATGCAGATAGAACCACGGTTATACTTGCCCAAGAACCAGCCCCACCACACATAACCCAGACTCACGTAGATTGTACACCTACCTAGTTGAACAGAGAACCAGCTACACCTGTCGGATTCAGGGCTCTGTAGAACCGAGAAAGGTTCGAACAATGGGGCGTGTGCAAAGAACTCAACCTCTCCAACCAGCTAACGCGTTGCTCTCACGGCCTAGATCGATGAACAGGAAAGGAAATAGACGCGGCAGTTTACCCAGGTTCGGGCAACCTTGCGGAGTAAGACCCTACTCCTTCTTTGTGGTGGATTGGCCTCGTTGGGGGCTGAAATGAACTGGTATAGAGGAAGAACTACATCAGGAGGTTCATTTGTGTGTTGGTGTTTGCTCAGAGTTCTCTCTTCGGTCCCCTTTCTACGGTGGTGCCTAGGCTATATTTATAGTGGCCTCGGTCCTCTTCCCCTAAAACTTAGGCGGGAAGGGATCCCACAGTGGCCAATTTGAAAGGGGATAAGTAGTACAACTTATCCTGACGAAAGGTGGCCTTTGCCTGCAAAGCTCCTGGCCGTGTCACCATGGTGAGCTCGGCGATGACATCCATCCTGCCTTCTTGGCGGCCTTCGTTTTGTTGCACGGGAATGAAAACCTTTGGCTGATTCCTTGGGACCCCGCACCTGCACTTGCCTCCTTAGCACCAAAGAGGAAACCTGCCGCTCTGCGCCCGCTGGCGCCTGCCTGGCGTCGGTCATCATGGCTTGCGTCACCTCAACCACATGAGGTGAGCACTTCCATAGGAATCTCCGCTCCTCAGGAGGCCGCCTGGGGAGGCCGCTCCCTCCGGAGTTCTTGGTGTCGTCCACCTCGCGAGGCTTGGCCCCTCACGAGGGTCTTGCTTTGTCGATGCTAAAGATGGGCCATACCAGTTCGTCTGTGGAGCCACATCGCGGGCCGCAGGCAGGCAAGTCTGGGTACCCTGGCTCCCAGAACACCGATAATAGCCCCCGGGCCCATGGCGCGCTCGCACTTGGCTTCGAGGCGAAGCCAAAGGGAAAGTGCAAACTGCTGCGGGCCCCAATCACCTGCAGACCCAGTCGACGCATGGCACTTGATGGAACATGGCGTCTCCACATTGCCTCGGCAACTGCGCGATTTGACAACTGCTTGTTGCATGCAAAAGGCCATCATTGCCTGGGACATGAGAGGCCGGTGATTGGCCTTCCTCCGTCTATAAATGGGGGAAGGGGCGGAGCCCCCAGCCCATCTCCGTCTTCTTGCCCCCTGCTTCTCCTCCTTCTTCTCTCCACCATCATGCCAGAGTGTCCATGGCACTAGTGAGGAGGTTCTCCGGTGCGGAGAAGGGAAATGCCCCCAAGGAGGGGCCGAACTTGCCGCCACCCAAGACGGGGCGCGGCCGTCACCGCTAGTACGATGCGATGCCGACGATGGCTCCCCGAGGGCGTGGGAGTACCCTCTTAAAGGCTGGCGCAACCTCCGGCAGTCGTGGGGGTGCACCTTCCCGCAGCGAGAGTCGCCACGGCCGGGGAAGCCGCAGCGAAGAGGGGAGGCACGCAACGGACGTCCGGCCACCACGCCCGTGGTCCCACTCAGCAGATGCATCCTCGGAGTTCCTGGTGTGGGCGGAGAAGCCCGCAGGCATCTGGTTCCTGCTACCGCACTTCTTCGTGGGTGCGCTGTCGGCCGGGGGGCCCGGTGGCCTCTGGCTGCAGGCAGACGACTGCTGCAGCAAGGCCTCATGGGTGGAGGTCGGCGTCACTGCCGTCGGCAACATGTTCCTGAATCACGGGTGGAAGTCGTTTGACCGCGCACGTGGCCTGCATGGGAGGTGCACCCTCCACTTCTGGTATGATGGTGCGGCGACCCTCTACGTCCGGGTCTTTGGGGAGGATGGCCAGCGCCTGGGGTGCTGCCTTGAGAGCGACATCGACGATGACGACCGTAGGGGCAGCGCCATCCCTAGTGGTGAGCTTGCCCTCGGTGATGGTCGCGGCGCCTCCAGTAGCTGCGGCTCTTCCTCCAGGAAGAGCACGAGAGACAACGACTACAATGATCCGCCATGCCACCGAGCTCGGACCAGGGAGGGAGACGAGCCGCCTCGCTGTCGCGCCCCAGTGAAACAGGAGGAGAACTCCGACTAAGAGCGGGTCTCAGGAGCCTCTGTAGCCACACGGTTGCTTTTGCTTCTTTCTTCCTCCTGCATCAAAAAAGTGGAAGGCCCTGTCTGGGCATGTAATGGACCATGGGGCTTGCACCATTATGCCATCGCTTTTTATATTGCATCCTGGTATTCATGTTGCCACTGATTGTGATTGGGGTGACTTCGCTTAATGTTCTTGTGGTAGACTGCTTTGCCGTGGGGGTGCGCCTCACCGCGTTGGGACTCGAAAGTCGTCAGGCCTCAGGGGGCACTCTGCAGCTGTAGGATTAGTGAACTCCAAAGGCGTCGTGCCCATGAGCTCGTTTGAGAGCTTTGTGCGAGGACGAAGGCGCCAACAGGCTAGGGAACTGAGGATTTGGCGAGGTGTGTTCACGGGCGAGCCCGAGTGCATACACCTTCCCAGCCCTCGCGTGCGGGACGCGTGAGGAGGAGTGACGGGCAACTATAACTCCCCCTGAGGCAAGGCCTCAGAGAGAGAATGATGCAAGAAGAATAAAATTCCCAACCCTCAAAAACAGATGCAAAAACTCCAAATTTCATTCAAGAAGTTGCAAACTAGCTACAGAAAGCAAGCAAAAGAACAACCGCTTCTAGCACCTACACTAGCCTTCTTGTGGAGCATGGGGCCTCCACTAGGACCAGGGTGGGAACCCCCGTGAGTCCCAGGGGTGGCGCTCAGGACAGTCCGAGGTGTGTATATCCCCAACTCATTATTATGTGAGAGGGTCACGAGCGGAGATCTTCACATGCACAGGGCCTTGGTCATGGGTAGAATTTCTGGCGATGCTGGATATTCTAGCCATTCTGGATGGGGACCCCGTCCTGTGTCTCCAGGATTGCGGCACCAGGCCTGGAGACACGGGCGATCCTGAATAGGCTCTCCCACATGGGCGAGAGCTTGTGAAGCCCTTCCCTGGAGAGAACCCACCTCAGGACGAGCTCACCCACCTCGAGGGTCTTGGAGCGGACGCTACGACAGTGATACCACCACAGCGCTTGCTGGTACCTCGCTGCTCGAAGCGAGGCTTGGCAGCGGCGTTCCTCCCCCAACACGAGGTCCATCCCCCATGAGGCGTCCTGATGTGCCTCGTCGAATGCGAGGACCCATGGGGAGCGATGTTTGACCTTGTGAGGGAGGACCACCTCAGCTCCGAGATGCGGCAGAACGGAGTCTCACCCGTGGGCTTGGTCGCGGTGGTGCAGATGGACCAAAGCATGGATTGAATCTCATCGAGCCAGCCCCTGCCACAGGCCTCGAGCTTTTTCTCGAAGCTCCTCACCTTGAGGCCCCTCAGGACCTCCACGTTGGCACGCTAGGCCTGGCCATTACTCTGTGGGTGCACCACCGAAGCATAGCATATCTGTGTCCCAAGGTTAGCACAATATGTTTTAAAAATGTTGCTCGTGAACTGGGAGCTATCGTAGGTGATGATGCGGCTGGGAACTCCGAAACGGCTCACGAGGCCCTTGATGAACTTGACTACCGAGCCAGCTGGGATGGTGCGTACAGCTTCCACCCGCCCACTTGGTGAACTTGTTGATGGCGACGTAGAGTTAGCGGTAGCCCCCGGGCGCTCGAGGGAATGGGCCCAGGATGTCCAACCCCCAGACCGCAAATGGCCACAAGAGCGGGATGGTATGGAGGCCTTGAGCGGGCTGGTGGATCTGCTTAGCATGGAATTAAGTGTGGGTTTAATCCTCTTTTTGGAGCTCCTTATTAATGAGATTGGTTGAATACAAGGCTCCTCCTCGTTACCTGATTCATCATAAGAAAGAATAGGAGGATATCAGAAAATTTCTTCCCTTTCAGTAGTATTCTCTTCATCTTCTATTTGTTTTCTTGTCTTTATGTATGGCAATATAAGTATTTTCAATGCAATTCACCGCACAGTACATATAAATTTCCTCTAGATCAATATCAAGAAATTTCTCAAGGTTATATTATGGAATATCCTTAGTTATATGGTTCATTTCTTCATAACCCAAAAGCAAACTAAGTTCATTATGATGTGCAAGGGAAATCAAGTCATCAGAATTTTTGGACATGATTCGATCATGAAACAATTTGCATTGGAAATTTAAATGACCATGTTCATTTCATAGTTCACAAGAATGGCTAAGAAAATATAAATTTCCAGCACAAACATCTAGCCTCTCTTGCAACCATTTAGTTTCTAAATACTTATGCCTCTTGCAAAATCTATCTTCCCTATTTGGTGTGTACTTGCAAACTCTATCCACTCCACAAAAGTTGACATGCTTATAAGAGACATTTTCATCATGACTAGTGCAATCATCATTTGTACTATGGATATTCAAAGAGTTCATACTAACAACATTCCAATCATCCTCATCATTAAAAGATTTAGTGCCAAACATTTTAATGCATTCTTCTTCTAGCACTTGAGCACAATTTTCCTTTCCATCATTTTCACGAAAGATATTAAAAAGATGAAGCATATGAGGGACCCTCAATTCCACTTTTTTCAGGTTTCTTTTATAGAATAAACTAGTGATAAAACAACAAACAAAGAGATCCAATTGCAAGATCTAAAAATATAACCTCCCCGGCAACGACGCTATAAAAGAGCTTGATGTCTACTAAACAACCTTCTTCTTGTAGACGTTGTTGGGCCTCCAAGTGCAGAGGTTTGTAGGACAGTAGCAAATTTCCCTCACGTGGATGACCTAAGGTTTATCAATCCGTGTGAGGCATAGGATGAAGATGGTGTCTGTCAAACAACCCTGCAACCAAATAACAAAGAAACTCTTGTGTTCCCAACACACCCAATACAACGATAAATTGTATAGGTGCACTAGTTAGGCGAAGAGATGGTGATACAAGTGCAATATGGATTTTAGATATAGGTTTTTGTTCTGTAAATATAAAAACAGCATGGTAGCAAGTGGTAAAAGTGAGCGATAACGGTATTGCAATGCTAGGAAACAAGGCCTAGGTTTCATACTTTCACTAGTCCAAGTTCTCTCAACAATAATAACATAATTAGATCATATAACAATCCATCAATATGCAGCAAAGAGTCACTCAAAAGTCACCAATAGCGGAGAACAAACGAAGACATTATTGTAGGGTACGAAACCACCTCAAAGTTATTCTTTCCGATCAATTCATTGGGCTATTCCTATAAGTGTCACAAACAGCCCTAGAGTTCGTAGTAAAATAACACCTTAAGACACACATCAACCAAAACCCTAATGTCACCTAGATACTCCAATGTCACCACAAATATCCGCGGTATGATTATAAGATATACATCACACAATCTCATAATCATCTATTCAAACCAACACAAAGTACTTCAAAGAGTGCCCCAAAGTTTCTACCGGAGAGTCAAGATGAAAACGTGTGCCAACCCCTATGCATAAGTTCACAAGGTCACTGAACCCGCAAGTTGATCACCAAAACATACATCAAGTAGATCACGTGAATATCCCATTGTCACCATAGATAAGCACATGCAAGACATACATCAAGTGTTCTCAAATACTTAAAGACTCAATCGATAAGATAACTTCAAAGGAAAACTCAATCCATTACAAGAGAGTAGAGGGGGAGAAACATCATAAGATCCAACTGTAGCAGCAAAGCTCGCGGTACATCAAGATCGTGCAAAATCAAGAACACGAGAGAGAGAGAGAGAGATCAAACACATAGCTACTGGTACATACCCTCGGCCTCGAGGGTGAACTACTCCCTCCTCGTCATGGAGAGCGCCGGGATGATGAAGATGGCCACTAGTGATGGATTCCCCCTCCGGCAGGGTGCTGGAACGGGCTCCCTAGAGGTTTTTGGTGGCTACAGAGGCTTGCGGCGGCGGAACTCCCGATCTAGGTTTCTTTCTAGAAGTTTGGGCATTTATAGGAGGGTTTGGCGTCGAGAACAAGTTAGGGGGACCCACAGGGAGTCCACGAGGCACAGGGGCGTGCCCCAGGTGGGTGGGCGCGCCCTCCACCCTCATGGGCCCCACAGGACTCCTCTCCGATAACTTTTTGTTCCTGTATTTTTTATATTTTCCAAAAAAAATCTTCGTTGATTTTCACCGCATTCCGAGAACTTTTATTTCTGCACAAAAACAACACCATGGTAGTTCTGCTGAAAATAGCGTCAGTCCGGGTAAGTTCTAACAAAATCATACCAAAAGTATGTAAAAATATTATAAACATGGCATGAATAAATCAAAAATTATAGATATGTTGGAGACGTATCAAGCATCCCCAAGCTTAATTCTTGCTCGTCCTCGAGTAATAAATGATAAAAACAGAAATTTTGCTTCAAGAATATTTATCAATGTAATCTTCTTTATTATTGTGGCAAGAATATTCAGATCCATAAGATTCAAAACAAAATTTTAATATTGACATAAAAACAATAATACTTCAAGCATACTAGCAAAGCAATCATGTCTTCGCAAAATAACATGGCCAAAGAAAGCTATCCCTACAAAATCATATAGTCTTGCTATGCTCTATCTTCATCACACCAAATATTTAAATCATGCACAACCCCGGTTTCAGCCAAGCAATTGTTTCATACTTTAGTATTCTCAAACTTTTTCAACTTTCACGCAATACATGAGCATGAGCCGTGGACATAGCACTATAGGTGGAATAGAATGGTGGTTGTGGAGAAGACAAAAAGGAGAAGATAGTCTCACAACAACTAGGCGTATCAACGGGCTATGGAGATGCCCATGAATAGATATCAATGTGAGTGAGTTGGGATTGCCATGCAACAGATGCACTAGAGCTATAAGTGTTTGAAATCTCAAAAAGAAACTAAGTGGGTGTGCATCCAACTAGCTTGCTCACGAAGACCTAGGCCATTTTGAGGAAGCCCATCATTGGAATATAGAAACCAAGTTCTATAATGAAGATTCCCACTAGTATATGAAAGTGACAACATAGGAGACTCTCTATCATGAATATCATGGTGCTACTTTGAAGCACAAGTGTGGTAAAAGGATAGTACCATTCCCCTTTCTCTCTTTCTCTTATTTTTTTTGTTTTTTGGGCCATCTCGCTCTTTTTTGGCCTCTTTTTTTATATTTTTTTTTCGTCCGGAGTCTCATCCCGACATCTGGGGGAATCATAGTCTCCATCATCCTTTCCTCACTAGGACAATGCTCTAATAATGAAGATCATAAAACTTTTATTTACTTATAACTCAGGAATGACAACTCGATACTTAGAACAAAATATGACTCTATTTGAATGCCTCCGGCGGTGTACCGAGATGTGCAATGATTCAAGAGTGACATGTATGAAAGAATTATGAAGGGTGGCTTTGCCACAAAGACGAAGTCAACTACATGATCATGCAAAGAAATAGGACAATTATGAAGCGTGTCATAATAAACGGAACGGTGGAAAGTTGCATGGCAATATATCTCAGAATGGCTATGGAAATGCCATAATAGGTAGGTATGGTGGCTGTTTTGAGGAAGGTATATGGTGGGTGTAAGGTACCGACGAAAGTTGCGTGGTACTAGAGAGGCTAGCAAAGGTGGAAGGGTGAGAGTGCGTATAATCCATGGACTCAACATTAGTCATGAAGAACTCACATACTTGTTGCAAAAATCTAAAAGTCATCAAAACCAAGCACTACGCGCATGCTCCAAGGGGAAGGGTTGGTAGGAGTTAACCATCACGCGATCCCGACCTCCACATATAAGGAAGACAATCAAAAAATAAATCATGCTCCGACTTCATCACATAATGGTTCACCATACGTGCATGATACAGGAATCACAAACTGTCGGATATCGGGTTCCGACAAAACCCTTAAGGTTCGAACACTGGGGTGCGCACGAAGATCTCGTCCTACCAAATCTCGCCCTCAGCATCAGCGTGATCCCTAAGCTAGATCGATGAACAACATAAGAGACACGGGATTCATACAAGTTCGGGCCACCGTTGTGGTGTAATACCCTACTCCTGTGTGTGGTGGTGGATTGCCTCTTGGGCTGATGATGAACAGTACAGGGGAAGAACAGCCTCGCGAGGAGAGGTGTTCTTGGCAAGTGTGGTGTGTGGATGAACTTCACTTGTCTCTAGATGAGATGAGATGGGGTCAGATCCCCTCCTACTATGGTGGCTAGCTCTATTTATAGAGGCCCTGGTCCTCTTCCCAAATATTAAGCGGGAAGGGATCCACCAACGGTCATTTTGGAAGGGGACAACTAGTACAAGCTATCCTGACTAAAGGCGGTCCTCGCCTGCCAAAGGTGCTGGTGATGACGCCGTCTTGGGCTCCACAGTGACCTCCGTCCTGCCGGTCTTGGTCTTTTTGCACCGATATGGAAACCTTTGCCTGATGCCTCGGTACTCCGCGCCTGCGCTTGCCCCCTTTGCACCAAAGAGGAAACGAGGACACTACGCGGGCTGGCGCCCGCCTGGCCTTGATCGTCATTGCTTGCATCACGGGCACCTCGTGAGGTACCCCTTGCCTTGATCTTTCCGCCTCGCGAGCCTGCCTGGCAAGGCCACTCCTGAGGAGGCCTTGTGTCGTCCGCCCCACGAGGCTTGGCCCCTCGCGAGGGTCTTGAGTGTTTGGTTGGTGAAGACGGGCCATACTGGGCCACCGATCGAGCCATGTCGCAGGCCGCAGGCAGGCAAGTCCGCCCCTCCCCCCCCCCTCGTTCCCAGAATGCCGGCAGTAGCCCCTGGGCCCAAGGCGTGCTTGGACTTGGCTTAGCAGCGAAGCCAAAGGGCAAGTGCGGAGCGCCACGGGCCCCAACAGCCTGCGTCCTTGGTTGCCGCATGGCGACTAATTGGAGGTGGGCGTCTCCATTTCCCCACGCTGCCTCGGCAACTGCCCGACTGACAAAAGGCTGGCTTGGGCAAGGCATGCCTTCATTGCTCTCCGTTGTCTTGCTCCAGATCCCCTTCCTTGCTTCCTTGCTGCCGAAATCTCCAGATCCTCTCCACTCCTTCCCTTTCAGCGAGCGATGGCGCCCCGCAAGGTCAAGGTCGATGCGCTGCCGGCTTGGTATTCGCCAGCCCTGGATGCCCCCAATATGTCGGAGAAGAATGTCGCCGCCACGCGCCTGATGACGGCGGTGGAGGGCTGCAAGAGGGGGAAGACCAAACTCCGGGCTGGCTCCACCGAGACCAAGGCTAGGGGGAGTACCTTCTACTCCTTCTTCATGTATGCCATCATCGCAGGCCTGGTTCCTCCCTTCTTCGACTTCTTCCACGCCGTCCTTCGCCATTACAGGTTGCAGGCCCTTCATCTCCATCCCAACTCTGTTCTCCTCTTGTCGATTTTCGCCTACTACTGCGAGGCGCATGTTGGGGTGAGGCCGTCCGTGGCTCTGCTGTGCCACTTCTTCTATCTCCGAATCAACGGCGACCACTCCTCAGCGTGCACCAACTTCGTCGCGTACGGTAAGGCCAATACGATCTCGAAGGCCGGGAAGAGGGCCGAGAACTTCTGGAGCAAGTGGGTCATGGTGAACGCCAAGTGTGTCCACCCACGGTTGGCACTGCCAACGGATGCGCCCCACCCTGACGAAGGGTGGTCTCGCGCGAAGCTTGCCGACAATCGGGCAAAGTTGGTGCTGGAGAAGATGAACACCGACTTGAAGCCGGGCAACGTGAAGGCGGCAAAGCTGACTGGGGCCACACTCCTAAGGGAGTTCCTAACGCAGCGGGTGGCTCCACTTCAGGCGCACTCGCGCCCCTTATGGACACTTGGGTATGCACACGACAAGCTCCGCCCAAATCCGGTGGCTCTGGCTGACAATGAACTGGCTTCAGCTCTTTGCCTCTTGGTTGGAGACGACCAGGAATGTCTGGAGGGTGCCCCTTCCACCTTGTTCCTCCGTGAGGACTGGGCACAGGTGGTGTTTGCTATGACCACCTTTGATGGCCGCGGCCTGGTGCCGACGGAGGCTCCTATGGCCCAGGGGCAATGGCGCCGGTGGGCGTGTCTTCAGGTGACTCCCACGGGGGAGGAGAGGAAGAAGAGGAAGAGGAGCACGACTCGGAGGCGACCTTTGAGGGGACGGGGGAGACCTCTCCCCCATGCAGGGCCAACATCCTCCGCACCTTGCCGGACGACAACGAGACCGACGCCACGTGGGAGGAGGAGGATCCACCCGCATTCCCGAAGAAGGACAGGTCGGCGCTGATCTCCCGAGAGGCTTCATATGCCCAGGCACCGCCTGGAGCCACCTCCAGCCCTTCAGCTGCACCTTCATCCGCTCCTGGGCCTCTTGCAGCTATGCCCAGGCCACGAGGCTCTCGGGCTTCGAGCTCGGCAAGAGGGCGGTGAACTATGTCGCGATTGACCAGTAAGTGCTCGAACTCCATCTTGTTCTTGATTATGCTGCCGGGGCTTGACGTTCTCCATCAATTGGTTAGGCCGCCGCCTGCGGCGAAGAAGAATAAGGGGGACATGGTGGCTCCGTCTAGGGCAGACTCATCTGCCGCGGCTGCTCCTTCATCCATGGGGAGGGGAGGCGACGATGTTTGCGCCTCCCCCGCCCGGTCATCCTCGCGAGGCCCGGAAGAGTGCCCTGGCGGGGTGCCAGCCCCTGTGGCCCCGCTGGCTCTGGTGGTGCCGGTGCCTGACTCTGCTGCTGAGGTAGCCAAGGCTCAGGAGCCCCCAATCTCCTAAGCCATGGCTATGATGCCTCCTCCTCCTCCTGTGCCGCTGGTTCCGGGTCCTTCTGCCTCCTCCGATGTCTTAGAGCATGCCCTCTCCGGGATGGTCCAGCTGCAAGAAGACCTCCAGGGCGCCGACTCCCATCTGGTAGCCGGGTGCCTGGAGCCGGTTTCCGGCTGGCTTCACTCCGATGCCTCTGTCCGAGCGACGCTGAGGCAGGTCGCGGCAGCTTCCGAGGAGGAGAAGCAAGCCACAACCCAGGCCGCAGCTCCTCGCAAGGCCGCGTTGAAGGACGCCGTGGTCCAGGACCGCTGCAAGGTGCTGGAGGCCAACCTAAAGGGTTTGCGCGATGAGCACACCAAAGAAGCTCGCGACTGCCAGGCGAAGGAGGAGGAGATGAAGGCTCGGGAGGACGCCGTCAGGGACAGCGATGCCGAGCTAACGCGGCTGGCGGAGTCACAGACCGCTGAGCGCGGCCGGCTGGAGACGCTGGAGCAGAAGTTGAAGGCGGAGAGAGCCGAGCTGGACACCAAGGCGAAGGTCCTGGCCAAGGACCGCGTGGCCTTCGCACTCCTCGAGGAGAGGTCTCGCGCGGCACTGAATACGCTCTACAAGAATGGCTTGGAGAAGCCGCTGGCTAGGGCCAAGGACGGCCATGCCCAACTTCTTCCCTTCTTGGTCGAGGCGCTTGAGGAAGTCGTGAGTGGCATCGGCCCCATGTCCGAGGTAGAAGCTCGCGTCCTTTCTTCTGCGGCACTAACGTGCGTCTTCAGCCACGTCCACCTTCGCGACCCTGACACCAATCTTGACGAGCTGCTGGAGCCCGTGGACAGCGAGCAATTCGCCGCTGCTGCTGAAGTTGTGAAGAGCCAGGTGGAAGCCTTGCGGGGAAGTTTCGCGTATTCGCTTCTGCGCCCACGGCAGGTGGTGCTGCCGATCCTATGGCCTCGTGTGGCGCCACCACGGGGTTGGAGTCTCTGGCGGGCGACAGCGATGTCCAAGGGTGACGGCTTATTTCCTGCTTAATTCCTGCAACATGCACCGTGCCTTGTGGAGGCGTTTAAACTTGTGTTTGGTATTGTGAAGACAATTATGGTTTGTAATATTTGCTCCGGGATTTGGTTAGAAATTTTGCGGTTTCCTTCCTATTTTCTTTATGTTTTACGACGGCAGAGCCCGGCCCCATGCATTCCTCAACCACCATTTGCCCCGACCGGATCACCAGGACGGGACCAAGGAGTGAGGGGCTACGTGGCAAGTTAGGCACCTGAGTCGCGATGCTCAGGAGTCCCCCTTGATGCGCAAACAGCAAATAGGGAGGGAACATAGGAGTAGATGTGGTGTTCTACGTCGGTAGAGCCCAGCCCCGCGCATACCTCAACCGCCATTAGCCCCGACCGGATCACCAGGACGGGACTAAGGAGTGAGGGGCTACGTGACCAGTTAGGCTCCTGAGTCGCGATGCTCAGGAGTCCCCCTTGACGTTCAAATGATCTTCATACCTTGGCTCCGCTCTGGGAGGGGCGCGTGATGACCAGGTCCGAGGGACCTGGCTGGGTGGCATGCGCTCGGGCGTGACCCGGGCGTGATGTCTACTACACAACCTTCTTCTTGTAGACGTTGTTGGGCCTCCAAGTGCAGAGGTTTGTAGGACAGTAGCAAATTTCCCTCAAGTGGATGACCTAAGGTTTATCAATCCATGGGAGGCGTAGTATGAAGATGGTCCCTCTCAAGCAACCCTGCAACCAAATAACAAAGAGTCTCTTGTGTCCCCAACACACCCAATACAATGGTAAATTGTATAGGTGCACTAGTTTGGCGAAGAGATGGTGATACAAGTGCAATATGGATGGTAGATATAGGTTTTGTAATCTGAAATTATAAAAACAGCAAGGTAACTAAGGATAAAAGTGAGCATAAACGGTATTGCAATGGTAGGAAACAAGGCCTAATGTTCATACTTTCACTAGTGCATGTTCTCTCAACAATAATAACATACTTGGATCATATAAGTATCCCTCAACATGCAACAAAGAGTCACTCCAAAGCCACTAATAGCAGCGAACAAACGAAGAGATTATGGTAGGGTATGAAACCACCTCAAAGTTTCCTTTGTGTTCAATCTATTCAACAGTCCGTAGTAAAATAACATGAAGCTATTCTTTCTGTGCAATCTATCATAGAGTTCATACTAGAATAACACCTTAAGATACAAATCAACCAAAACCCTAATGTCACCTAGATACTCCATTGTCACCTCAAGTATCTGTGGGCATGATTATATGATATGCATCACAAAATCTTAGATTCATCTATTCAACCAACACAAAGTACTTCAAAGAGTGCCCCGAAGTTTCTACCGGAGAGTCAAGACAAAAACGTGTGCCAACCCCTATGCATAGGTTCATGGGCGGAACCCGTAAGTTGATCACCAAAACATACATCAAGTGGATCACGTGATATCCCATTGTCACCACAGATAAGCACGGCAAGACATACATCAAGTGTTCTCAAATCCTTAAAGACTCAATCCGATAAGATAACTTCAAGAGGAAAACTCAATTCATCACAAGAGAGTAGAGGGGGAGAGACATCATAAGATCCAACTATAATAGCAAAGCTCGCGATACATCACGATCGTGCCATAGAGAGAACACGAGAGAGAGAGAGAGAGAGAGAGAGAGAGAGAGAGAGATCAAACACATAGCTACTGGTACATACCCTCAGCCCTGAACTACTCCCTCCTCGTCATGGATAGCGCCGGGATGATGAAGATGGCCACCGGTGAGGGATTCCCCCTCTGGCAGGGTGCCGGAACGGGCTGCCGAGAGGTTTCGGGTGACTATAGAGGCTTGCAGCGGCGGAACTCTCGATCTATCTTGTAATTCGATGGTTTTAAGGTATGTGGGCGTATATAGGCGAAAGAAGCCGGTTGGGGGAGCCTCGAGGGGCCCACGAGACAGGGGCGCACCCAGGGGGGTCTGCGCGCCCCCCACCCTCGTGGCCACCTCAAAGCTTCCTTTACTTCAACTCCAAGTCTCTTGGGTCACGTTCGTTCCAAAAGTCACGCTCCCGAAGGTTTCATTCCATTTGGACTCCATTTGATATTCCTTTTCTTCGAAACACTGAAATAGGCAAGAAAACAACAATATGGGCTGGGCCTCCGGTTAATAGGTTAGTCCCAAAAATAATATAAAAGTGTATAATAAAGCCCATAAACATTCAAAATAGATAGTAAAATAGCATGAATGCTTCATAAATTATAGATACGTTGGAGACGTATTCCTGCTCGTCGTCGAGTAGGTAAATGATAAAAGAAAGAATTTATGAAGTGTGAATGCTAGAAGGTGCACAAATTTGATCAATGATAATTTCAATCACCCTTTCTAGCATCATTATATGTCATAACAGTAGTTCATCTCATAAAACTTCTCAAGATGAAGTAACAAGCTATTCACATGTTAAAGCATAAACCATAAACTTTCTTGAAAACTAGCAAACTTCATCCTCGGTCATCAAACAATTAAAATTCATCCTATTTTCAGGAAGGGTCTATGTCAGAGCTTTGATTTAGCAAACTCCACATACTCAACTATCATATAGTCTTCTACAATTGCTAACACTCATGCAATACTTATGGTTATGGAGTTTTAATCGTACAATGAGAAAGATAGGGGCTTATAATTTCGCCTCCCAACGTATTCACCTTTGGGTGATGTCAACAATAATAGTTCATGCTAACTTACATCCAATTGGATATATATATATCAGGATCTTTCCAACACGAGGTGCTTGCCAAAGGATAAAATGAAAAATGGAAAGGTGAAGATCACCTTGACTCTTGCATAAAGTAAAAGACATAAAGTAAAAGATAGGCCCTTCGCAGAGGGAAGCAGAGGTTGTAATGAGCTTTTATGATTGGATGCACAAAATCTTAATGCAAAAGAACATCACTTTATATTGCCACTTGTATATGGACCTTTGTCATGCAGTCCGTCGCTTTTATTGCTTCCATAACAAGATATTATAAAGCTTATTTTCTTCACACTAATAGATCAAACATATTTAGAGAGAAATTTTTATTGCTTGCACCGATGACAACTTACTTGAAGGATCTTACTCAATCCATAGGTAGGTATGGTGGACTCTCATGGCAAAACTGGTTTTAAGGATATTTGGAAGCACAAGTAGTATCTCTACTTGGTGCAAGGAATTTGTCTATCATGAGGGGGAAAGGCAAGCTCAACATGTTTGAATGATCCATGACAATATACTTTAACTGAGATGTGAGAAAACATAACCCATTACGTTGTCTTCCTTGTCCAACATCAACTCTTTAGCATGTCATACTTAATGAGTGCTCACAATTATAAAAGATGTCTAAGATAGTATATTTATATGTGAAATCTCTCTTCCTTCAATATTCTTTCATGAATTGTTCAAATGTCCAATACAATGCTTGCTAACCTTCAATAAATTTACAACCTCTACTTCTTCGATGTGAAGTCATTTCTCCCCATGGGATAAGCAAATTAAACATATATAATTTCAGATTTATGATATTCAACTCATTCAACCATTTACTCATAGGATATAAGTGAAGCACACGAGTAAATGACAAACTACTCCAAAAAGATATAAGTGAAGATCAATGAGTAGCTAAATAATTATGTAACTATGTGAAGACTCTCTCTCATTTAATAATTTCAGATCTTGGTATCTTATTCAAACAGCAAGCAAAACAAAATAAAATGACATTGCAAGGATAGCACAACTCATGTGAAGAAGCAAAAACTTAGGTTCAACCGATACTAACCGATAGTTGTTGAAGAAGAAAGGTGGGATGCCTAACGGGGCGTCCCCAAGCTTAGATGCTTGAGACTTCTTGAAATATTATCTTGGGGTGCCTTTGGCATCCCCAAGCTTGAGCTTTTGTGTCTCCTTAATTCCTCTCATATCATGGTTTCTCTTTTTATCAAAAGCTTCATCCACACCAAACTCAACAAGAACTCGTGAGATAGGTTAGTATAAACCAATGCAAAACCTTATCATTTTCTACTGTAACAAATCACTAAAACTATTATTCAACATTGCATACTAAATGTCTCTTCATATTTAATATTCCTATCCTCAAATAGAATCACTAAACAAGCAAACATATGCAAACAATGCAAACATAACAGCAATCTGCCAAAACAGTATAGTCTGTAAAGAATGCAAGATTCATCATACTTCCCTAACTCCAAAAATTATGTGAAAAATACCTCACTGCAGAATATTTATCGGAGCTCAATATGCAAAAAGTTTCAACATTATACCATTCTGTGACTTTTATAGGGAATTTTTGCAACAGCGGTAAACTTTCGGTTTTCAAACAGCAACATGTATACTAGCAACATAAGGATAGTAAAGGCTATCCTTAACATTTTTATTGAAACTAAAGATGAAAAACATTAATCTAAATAACAGCAAGCGAATACTAACAAAATAAAATGACACTCCAAGCAAAACACATATCATGTGGTGAATAAAAATATAGCTCCAAGTAAAGTTACCGATGAACGAAGACGAAAGAGGGGATGCCTTCCAGGGCATCCCCAAGCTTAGGCTCTTGGCCATACTTGAATATTTCATTGGGGTGCCTTGGGCATCCCCAAGCTTAGGCTCTTTCCACTCCTTATTCCATAGTCCATCGAATCTTTACCCAAAACTTGAAAACTTCACAACACAAAACTCAACAGAAAACTCGTAAGCTCCGTTAGTATAAGAAAATAAAACAACCACTTAGGTACTGTAATGAACTCATTATAAATTCATATTTATGTAATATATACTGTATTCCAACTTATCTATGGTTCATACCCTGCGATACTACTCATAGATTCATCAAAATAAGCAAACAACACATAGAAAACAGAATCTATCAAAAACAGAACAATATGTAGTGATCTGTATCAAACATATACTTATGGAATTCCAAAAATACTACCAAATTAGGAAGTCCTAATATGTGTACCAATACAAAGAAAAAAGAATCAGATCATAAGCACGTTTCTTTGAATTACCAAAACTAATTTCCTGGGTGCAAAAGTTTCTGATTTTCAGCAGGATCAACACAACTATCACCGTAAGCTATCCTAAAGGTCTTACTTGGCACTTTATTGAAACAAAAGCTATAAAACATGATTACTACAGTATCATAATAATGGGAACGCACAAAAACAGTAAGGATAAATATTGGGTTGTCTCCCAACAAGCGCTTTTCTTTAATGCCTTTCTAGCTAGGCATGATGATTGCAATGATGCTCACATAAAAGATAAGAATTGGAACATAACGGGAGCATCATGAAGCATATGACTAGCACATTTAAGCCTAACCCACTTCCTATGCATAGGGATTTTGTGAGCAAACAACTTATGGGAACAATAATCAACTAGCATAGGAAGGAAAAACAAGCATAGCTTCAAGATTTTCAACACATAGAGAGGAAACTTGATACTATTGCAATTCCTATAAGAATTTATTCCTCCCTCATAATAATTTTCACTAGCATCATGAATGAATTCAACAATATAACCAGCACATAAAGCATTCTTTTCATGATCTACTTGCATAGAAAATTTACTACTCTCCATATAAGCAAATTTCTTCTCATGAATAGTAGTGGGAGCAAACTCAAAAAAATAATTACCATGTGAGGCATAATCCAATTGAAAACTAAAATCATGATGACATGTTTCATGGTTATCCTTATTCTTAATAGCATACAAGTCATCACAATAATCATCATATATAGCAACTTTCTTCTCATAATCAATTGGAACCTCTTCTGAAATAGTGGAATCATCACTAAATAAAGTTGACACTCTTCCAAATCCACTTTCATATTCATCACAATAAGATTCAACATCCTCCAAAATAGTGGGATCACTACTTCCTAAAGTTGGCACTCTTCCAAACCCACTTTCATCAATATAATCATCCGAGGTAAGAGGCAGGCTATCATCATAACAACTTTGCATATAAAAACTTGGGAGGCAAAACATATCATCTTCATTAAACGTAGCATCCCCAAGCTTGTGGCTTTGCATATCATTAGCATCATGGATATTCAAAGAATTCATAATAACACCATTGCAATCATGCTCATCATACAAAGATCTAGTACCAAACGTTTTAATGCATTCTTCTTATAACACTTGAGCACAGTTTTCCTTTTCATCATACTCACGAAAGATATTAAAAAGACGAAGCGTATGAGACAAACTCAATTCCATTTTTTTTGTAGTTTTCTTTTATAAACTAAACTAGTGATAAAACAAGAAACGAAAAGATTCGATTGCAAGATCTAAAGATATAACTTCAAGCACTCACCTCCCCAGCAATGGCGCCAGAAAAGAGCTTGATGTCTACTACACAACCTTCTTCTTGCAGACGTTGTTGGGCCTCCAAGTGCAGAGGTTTGTAGGACAGTAGCAAATTTCTCTAAAGTGGATGACCTAAGGTTTATCAATCCGTGGGAGGCGTAGTATGAAGATGGTCTCTCTCAAGCAACCCTGCAACCAAATAACAAAGAGTCTCTTGTGTCCCCAACACACCCAATACAATGATAAAAGTGCAATATGGATGGTAGATATAGGTTTTTGTAATCTGAAATTATAAAAACAGCAAGGTAACTAAGGATAAAAGTGAGCGTAAATGGTATTGCAATGGTAGGAAACAAGGCCTAAGTTTCATAATTTCACTAGTGCATGTTCTCTCAACAATAATAACATACTTGGATCATATAAGTATCCCTAAACATGCAACAAAGAGTCACTCCAAAGCTACTAATAGCGCAGAACAAACGAAGAGATTATGGTAGGGTACGATACCACGTCAAAAGTTATCCTTTCTATTCAATCTATTCACGTGTCCGTAGTAAAATAACATGAAGCTATTCTTTCTGTTCAATCTATCATAGAGTTCATACTAGAATAACACCTTAAGATACAAATCAACCAAAACCCTAATGTCACCTAGATACTCCATTTTCACCTCAAGTATCCGTGGGCATGATTATACGATATGCATCACACAATCTCAAATTCATCTATTCAACCAACACAAAGTACTTCAAAGAGTGCCCCAAAGTTTCTACCGGAGAGTCAAAACGAAAAATTGTGCCAAACCCTATGCATAGGTTCATGGGCGGAACCCGCAAGTTGATCACAAAAACATACATCAAGTGGATCACGTGATATCCCATTGTCACCACAGATAAGCACAGCAAGACATACATCAAGTGTTCTCAAATCCTTAAAGACTCAATCCGATAAGATAAATTCAATAGGATAACTCATTTCATCACAAGAGAGTAGAGGGGGAGAAACATCATAAGATCTAACTATAATAGCAAAGCTCGTGATACATCAAGACGTGCCTTAGAGAGAACACGAGAGAGAGAGAGATCAAACACATAGCTACTGGTAGATACCCTCAGCCCCGAGGGTGAACTACTCCCTCCTCATCATGGCTAGCGCCGGGATGATGAAGATGGCCACCGGTGAGGGATTCCCCCTCCGGCAGGGTGCCAGAATGGGCTCCCGAGAGGTTTTTGGTGACTACAGAGGCTTGCGGCGGCGGAACTCCCGATCTATCTTGATATTCGATGGTTTTAGGGTATATGGGAATATATAGGAGAAAGAAGTCGGTTGGGGGAGCCTCGAGGGGCCCACATGATAGGGGGCGTATCCAGGGGGTGGGCGCGCCCCCACCCTCGTGGCCACCTCGAAGCTTCCTTTACTTCAACTCCAAGTCTCCTGGGTCACGTTTGTTCCAAAAATCACGCTCCCGAAGGTTTAATTCCGTTTGGACTCTGTTTGATATTCCTTTTCTTCGAAACACTGAAATAGGCAAGAAAACAACAATATGGACTGGGCCTCCGGTTAATAGGTTAGTCCCAAAAATAATATAAAAGTGTATAATAAAGCCCATATACATTCAAAACAGATAATAAAATAGCATGAATGCTTCATAAATTGTAGATACGTTGGAGACGTATCAGCATCCCCATGCTTAATTCCTGCTCGTCCTCGAGTAGGTAAATAATAAAAGAAAGAATTTAGGAAGTGTGAATGCTATAAGGTGCACAAGTTTGATCAATGATAATTTCAATCACCCTTTCTAGCATCATTATATGTCATAACAGTAGTTCATCTCATAAAACTTCTCAAGATCAAGTAACAAGCTATTCACATGTTAAAGCATAAACCATAAACTTTCTTGAAAACTAGCAAACTTCATCCTCAGTCATCAAACAATTACAATTCATCTTATTTTCAGGAAGGGTCTATGTCAGAGCTTTGATTCAGCAAACTCCACATACTCAACTATCATATAGTCTTCTACAATTGCTAACACTCACGCAATACTTATGGTTATGGAGTTTTAATTAGACACTGAGAAAGATAGGGGCTTATAATTTTGCCCTCCAACGTATTCACCTTTGGGTGATGTCAACAATAATAGTTCACGCCCCCACCCTCGTGGCCACCTCGAAGCTTCCTTTACTTCAACTCCAAGTCTCCTGGGAAACATTCGTTCCAGAAATCACGCTCCCGAAGGTTTCATTCCGTTTGGACTCCGTTTGATATTCCTTTTCTTCGAAACACTGAAATAGGCAAGAAAACAACAATATGGGTTGGGCCTCCGGTTAATAGGTTAGTCCCAAAAATAATATAAAAGTGTATAATAAAGCCCATAAATATTCAAAACAGATAATAAAATAGCATGAATGCTTCATAAATTATAGATACGTTGGAGACGTATCAGGGCGCAGCCCCCGTGTCTAGCCCCCTCGCGTGACGCTCCCGAGGGGAGGTGTTGTGATGAGGCCAGACACTGAGCTCTGTGCTCCCTGAGGTTGATACGACCATGGACCGCCCTCAGTTGTTTATCACCAGCGCACAGCATAGCCTTTCCATATGTGTACGAGCATAGCCTTTCCATATGTGTACGAGCATAGCCGCACCTTGGCAGTGTCGTCAGCCAGCACAGAGCATGGTGCTTCCACTTGTGCGTGGGAGGGGGGCCCCTCCGGAAGAAGCCCCCGGGGCGTGTACAGCCCCGCCTTGACACGTGGCTTGCACGGCAGGGCTAGACGAGGTGTATCTGGGCACTCGTGAGCCAGCGCGAGACTCACGTGGCCCTACCTCAAGGCGGGTTGCCCCTGGTCTTGAGTCTTGGACAGCTGTGTGTTCCTGCCAGATGGTTAGATGCAAACGCTCTGGGTCCTCAAGTCCTGGCCCTCGAGCAAGCTCAGCCGCCGCTGGTATGCCATGTCGCGATGCCATGGTCAAGGGCAGGGGGTGAGGGCTGGAGAGCCAGTAAGAGCTCCTGAGTCACGATGCTCAGGAGCCCCCCTTTTAATGCGCAGGCGAATTGCATGAGAGCGGGGCGGACCCGTGGTTGGTAACAGGCAATAATCATAGGCAGGTTAGGCATGAAGGGCAAATCAGCTTATGTAAACGCAGAATGGATACATGCCACCGGGCTAGGCCCGAGTTGTTTGGGGATGATGCAGCCCGAGGGGTGCCCCTAGCAAGGTAACCTAAAGACATCAGGAAAAGGGATACATGCCGTAGGGACGGACCCACACGGCCCGGGAATGATGCAGCCTTGGGGGCGCTCCCAACTGAAATGAACTTTGGAAGATGTCACCTGGTTCCATTGTAGATGGGGGTGTTGGAGCAGCTGAACATGTGCGGTGAAGAGGCCGACCCTCACGAGCCGCTGGAGCCCTGAGCCTCGGGAGGCTCTGCGGGTCCAGGTGGCTCCTCGAGGACCATCTCCATCTCTGCCAGGATCGTGTAATGCCTGGCCTCCTGAGCCACCAGAATGCTCCGCAGGTGACGCTGGAAGGTGGCAGCCGCGTTCGGCAGGCCGAAAGGCATGCGAACGTAGCTGTGTGGCGGACCCTTGCAGCGTCCCACGCGCGAAGGCTAGAGGCGCTCCTGAGATGCGGCTCGGTTGAGCCCTGGGACGTTGATCCAGACGTGCAGCCCACCATCCTCGCCTAGATGGGGGGCCATGCCATCCAAGCGACAGTTGCCGCGCATGGCTCTTGCTTCCTGAATCTCCCTGAGTGGTCTTGGTGATGAACTCCTGAACATTGGGCTTTCCACGCCCTGAGACCTCCTGAGGGAAACGTGCCATGAAGCACGCCTCCAAGTGGTGCCCAAGCGCCTCCTTTGTGATGTTGGCAAAGTCCGAGGCCCTCCAGAAGAGAGCCCTCGAGCCCTGCCTGAGGAGGGCGCCAGGCGCGCCTTCCTACGCGATGGAGGGAGGCGCCCCTTGCACGGGCGCTGATCCTGACGCAGCACCTCTGAGATTCCAACCTCCCGAGGGCTTGAGCCGAGCGATGTCTTCTTCTTCTTGGGGACTGCCTCAGGAGGGTTCTCGCCCCTGCTGTCATGGTCCTCGATTGATGCAGCTTGGAAGGCGCGCTCGAGGGAGTACACCGCATCTCTCTCTTCGCAGGGGACCGTGATGATCCCGCCGCTTCCTGGCATCTTGAGGACGTTGTAGCCATGGTGGGTCACCGCCATGAACTTGCTAAGGGCTGGATACCCGAGGATGGCATTGTACGGCAGGTGGATGTGGCAGACGTCAAAGTCGATGAGCTCGGTGCGGTAGTTGTCGCATTGGCCGAAGGTGATAAGGAGGTGGACCTGCCGTATCGGGGTGGTGGAACCGTCAGTGACTCCTGAGAAAGGCTTGGTTGGCTGGAGCTGATCGTATGGCACTTGAAGGTTGTCGAACATCTCGACGGACAAGACGTTAAGCCCTGCGCCGCCATCGATGAGGGTCCTGGTGACTTGCACCTTGCTGATGACTGGGGAACAAAGCATAGGGAGGACGCCAACAGTAGCTGCGCACTTGAGTTGATCTGCCGAGTTGAAGGTGATGGCGCACTTGGACCACCTGAGAGGGCGTGTGGCCTCGAGCTTGGGAAGGACTGCATTCACCTCGCGAGCGAACTGCTTGAAGATGCGCTGAGAGGCTGGGGCCTGAGCTCTGCCCAGGATGCAAGCGATGGCATGCGGTTCCTGGAAGCCCCCAGCCCCTCGTCATGGTGATGGTCATAATTACTTCATGGCGGCGGCGGCAGAGGAGGAAGGCCCGCGTTGCCCTGCGGGCGTTCCTCGCGAGGCTGATCCCTCAAGGCTCCCTCGCGAGGTGGGTCCTGCCAGTGATCCTCGGGAGGTCGGTCATGCCACTCCTGGCGAGGGCCATGGTCATCCCATCGTCCTCCGCCACGTCCTCCTCCTCGGCCGTAGCCCCGGTCGTTGCGCTCGGGGCTTCGACCGAAGCGTCCTTCTTGAACGTCCCCGAGCTCTTGGCATTCATTGGTGTTATGGGTGTGGAGGATGTGGGAGGCACATAACGGTCGACTGCCCTTGGACGACTCTGGCTGGTCCCTGCCGCGCTTCGTGTCTGGTTCTGCTGCAAGCAAGGCTGCTCCTTTGCGCTTCACGTCCTTGGCTTTGGCCTTCTTTTCTTCTGGGGCGGCAACTGGAAGCTCGAGGGAGAGGCGTCCTTCTCAGCTCTTGCGCACTTGGTCGCTAGATTGAACAGCTCCAGAGATGTGCACAACTCCTCATGGATGGCGAGCTCCTCCTTCATCTTGACGTCGCGGACGCCATTAGAGAACGCTGAGATGATGACCTCGTCCGTCACCTTGGGGATCTTGAGGCGGGCACTGTTGAAGCGCTTGATGTATTTCTGCAGGGTCTCCACAGGCTGTTGCTTGATGCGGCGTAGGTCACCCGCGGCCGGGGGGGAGGGGGCGGTCGCGAGTGCCCTGGAAGTTGGCGATGAAGCGGTTGCGCATCTCGTCCCAGGAGGAGATTGAGCCGGGAGGCAGATTCGGGAGCCACGTGCGGGCACCATCCTTGAGCGCCATGGGAAACCAGTTCACCATGACCTACTCGTCTCCATTGGCCGCCTCGATGCCCAGCTAGTAGAGCTGCAAGAACTCCGCGTGGTCGGCTGTTCTGTCATAGCGAGGAGGCAGGTCCGGCTTGAACTTGCCCGGCCAGGCGACCCTACGCAGCTCGGTGGTGAAGGCGCGACAACCTGCTGTGGTCACCAGAGCCCTTTGCTGGTGTGGGGCTTTCTCTTGGTGGTACCCGTGCACTGCCAGCAGGGGTAGTACGGGGTCTTGGTACGCCGTTGCAGGGACGCGGTCTTGTCGTGCTGGTGCAAGAAGCATGGGAGCGCCTTCTGGAGGTCGAGGGATTTCTTGGCAGCTTCTTTCTTGTCATGCGGGCGCTAGATGCGGTGGGTCACGTCCAGGGGCCGCGCACCTTGGAGCCAGGGCGCCATCTTGGGGGAGAGGTGGTGGAGGTGCTCCCTGAGCCGCGTCACCCATGCCTGGAGGAGGGCAAGGCAGTGAGAGGGACGGTGCGAGAGAGCCCCCTGCGGCGCTGACGAGCTCGGTGATGGGGGCGAGCCATTCTTCGTAGAGGTCGTTGACGGGGTAGTAGTGCAGGAGCTCACGTGCCAGGAGCAACGCGGCCTGCGCGTCCATGGGGGGCGCGATGAGCGCAAGACGATGAACCAGCTGGGGTCAGCGACGGAGTGGCAGTGCGACCTTCTCGCCACACCGAGGGGTGCAGCGAAGATGCTTGCTGCTCGTTCCCCGCCGGGCCGGTGGAAGTGTTGGCGGCAGGCGATGGAGAACGACAAGGAGGTCCACCGACAGGAGCCATCTAGGTGATGCGAGCGGCAAGGGCAGCCCAGTGCTCGGCACGGGCTTGGCGGGCATCCGACATGGATGCGACGAAGCGATGGGACGCAGATCAGCGAAAGGAAGATTTCGGCGCACCCCTACCGGGCGCGCCAAATGTCGGATATCGGGTTCCGGCAAAACCCTTAAGGTTCGAACACTGGGGTGCGCACGAAGATCTCCTCCTACCGAATCTCGCCCTCAGCCTGACCACGGTCCCTAAGCTAGATCGATGAACAACACAAGAGACATAAGATTTATACAGGTTCGGGCCACCGTTGTGGTGTAATACCCTACTCCTGTGTGCGGTGGCGGATTTCCTATTGGGCTGATGATAAACAGTACAGGGGAAGAACAGCCTCGTGAGGAGAGGTGTTCTTGGCTAGTGTGGTGTGTGGATGAACTTCACTTGTCTCTAGATGAGATGAGATGGGGTCAGATCCCCTCCTACTGTGGTGTCTACCTCTATTTATAGAGGCCCTGGTCCTCTTCCCAAATATTGAGCGGGAAGGGATCCAACAACGGCCATTTTGAAAGGGGACAGCTAGTACAAGCTATCCTGACTAAAGGTGGTCCTCGCCTGCCAAAGGTGCTGGTGATGACGCCATCTTGGGCTCCACGGTGACCTCCGTCCTGTCGTCCTGCCGGTCTTGGTCTTGTTGCACCGATATGGAAACCTTTGCCTGATGCCTCGGTACTCCGTGCCTGGTCTTGCCCCCTTTGCATCAAAGAGGAAACGAGGACACTGCGCGGGCTGGCGCCCGCCTGGCCTTGATCGTCATGGCATGCGTCATGGGCACCTCGCGAGGTACCCCTTTCCTTGATCTCTCCGCCTCCTCGCAAGTCTGCGTGGCAAGGCCACTCCCGAGGAGGCCTTGTGTCATCCGCCCCGCGAGGCTTGGCCCCTCGCGAGGGTCTTGAGTGTTTGGTTGGTGAAGACGGGCCGTACTAGGCCACCGATTGAGCCACGGCGCAGGCCGCAGGCAGGCAAGTCTGGGGACCCCCGTTCCCAGAAAGATGACACAAACTTTGACACAAGTATCTCTCAAATTCACAATTACTCCACTATCATGACTCTAATATCACCATCCTCATATCTCAAAACAATCATAAGGAATCAAACTTCTCATAGTATTCAATGCACTTCATATGAATGTTTTTATTATATCTCTCTTGGATGCCTATCATATTTGGACTAAATTCATAACCAAAGCAAATTACTATGCTGTTCTAAAAGACTCTCAAAATAGTATAAGTGAAGCATGAGAGTTCATAAATTCCTTCAAAAAGAAAACTACCACTACTAGGGAAAACCTTATACACAGAAATGTAGCAACAGCGCGGGTCAAAAAACTGCGATAGTGCTATATAGCAGTAGCAAGCAAATAAAAACCGCGCTACAGACACAAACTTAGCAGTAGCGCTTGTGGTGAAGAAAGCGCTACTACTAATATTCCCATTGGAAGAATGCTAGGCTACGCATAGCAGTAGCGATCTTCTAAGAAACGCTCTCTCGCTAGAGCACGATTAGCAGATGCGTTTACGGAAGGGCTATACTCCTAACGAAAATAAAATAAGATGAAAAACAAATAGAAATTTAAATGAAAATGAGAGAAATAGAAAAAGGAGAGAGGGAAAAATAAAAGTAAAGCAAAATAAATGAAAAAGCGAAAAATCGGAGGAAGGCATAGCAGCAGCGTTTGTTTGTAAGAGGCGCTATAGCTAATCTAGCTGCAGCGCGTGTCCTAGACCCCCGCTATAGAAACAGAATAGGAAATTAAAAAAAGAAGAAATTTAGATAGCTATAGCAGCAGCGCGTTTTAAAGAAAGCACTATAGCTATCTTAGCTATAGCGCGTTTTGCGAAACGCGCTACCGCTAAGTTTGACTTAGCCAAAAAAAACGTTTCCCCCCGGCCACCACTTCCCCCAAATCGTCCCTCAAACCCACCCCGCGTGCGCCGCCGCCTCCCGATTCTCGCGCCCCCTTCGCCGCCGACGACGCCACGAGAGCCGTCGCCGTCGACGACACCGAGCCGCTTCTAACGCCATGGAGCAGCTGCGGCCTCGTCAACGCCACCGAGCCGCCGTCGACGCCACCTTCCTCGCTGTCACGGAGACGCCTTCCTCCCTTGCCGTCACCGGAGACGCCCTGCCTCCCTACCACCACCACGCCTCCGTCACCACCACTGAGCCATATCATCTCAGAAGCCCCACCCCCCTCTCTCTCTCATGCATAGGTTAGCCAGTTTAATTAGGTTAATTATCTAGGTTAGGGCAAAAATTTAGTTAGGGCATTGACAGAGAAGTAGTTAGGTTAACTAGTTTAATTAGGTTAATTATCTAGGTTAGTGCAAAAACTTAGTTAGGGCTTTGACAGAGAACTAGTCTGGTTAACTAGTTTAATTAGGTTAATTATCAATGTTAATTAGTGCAAAAATTTATTTTAGGCTTTGATAGAGAACTAGCTGCGTTAACTAGTTTAATTAGGGTTAATTATCTAGGTAAACTAGATTAACTAACTAGGTTAAATAGGTAGGTTAATTAGGTTCGTTGGATTAACAAGCTAGGTTAAGTAGATTGGCAAAGGTTTTTGATTTTTGAAAAGACCACTATTTTTCAAGGAAAAGAATTTAGGCAAATTTTATTTTTCATTGAAGTGGTCATGTTATATCTTTTCATTGAAGTTGTTCGATTGTGCCCAAGTGGCTTTGTTGTTTCAGTGAATGATGTTGAGTGGCCTATGTTTTGCGGAATGTTGATTCATTTCATCCGCAAATTTCAGGTTCTTGATTTGTCCACTTTTTAGCAAAGGTCATGCGAAATTTCCGTGAATTTCGCATGACTTGTGCTACAAACTAGGACATATCGAGTGCCCGGATTTGCCGCACCGGAAGGAGTCAACATTCCTGCAAAACAATAGTCCCTTTTATGTCATTATTCATTTTATTAGGTCTAGAATTAATTGACTAGATTTAATCATAGGAAACATGGCTAGCAATGATGAAGGACAGGGTTTTGGTGGTTATGACGACGCTCTACGGGCGGCGTGCATTTAATTTTTAGCTTTACCGACGATCAACAGATGTTGTTGCTGGGCCCACCGGTGGCATCGGGGACTGAGACCGACACGTAGACCGGTGCTCAGACCGACACGCAGACCGGTGGTGAGACTGACACCGGCGCTGAGATTCAGATCGGCATCGAGACCGGCGCTGAGACCGGTGCTGCCTCGGGAAGCGGAGCCGGTGTAGAACCGAAAGAAAAGAGGCAACGGGTTCCTAACAAACTCAGGACTACTAGACTGGTGGTCACGGAGGTGGACGACGGCAATTTTGAGCCAAAGGCGCCCGAGGAAGCGCGCGCGTGCTACGGCAATCAAATAGGCTGCATCATACGGACAACCGCCACCATCAACGATGAGAATCTAAAGAAGATAGAAAATATGAGGAGCTCCCTCCTAAAGAAGTTTCACCAGATATTCTTGTTCCGGGCGGAATGAGAAGGATTATGAAGATCCGTAAATGACCCGCAATGAAGAAGATAAACAAACACGCCATGACCAAGTTTAGCAACGCGTTGGCCGCCTGGAAAAATAGAGTGAAAGCAAAGATCAACGACCGGGAACCCTACTCTGAGATTGTAAAGGAAAGTCCGACAATCACGGAAGAGCAGTTTCAAATAAAGGCTTGCGAGGCCGAAGCTGCTGAAGAAAAGTCTAAGGACATGAAGGGGCTTCAAAAGAGGAACATTGGGACCCACCATCTCGGAAGCCGTGGTTACGGCGGAAAGATGTCCAAATGGGCCAAGGAGGACGCGGAAGCCGCGAGTCTGGGCATCCTGCACTTTGGCGGATTTCACCGCCCCGCAGGCGTGACGCCCCGAGGGCCCGCCACCGTTGGGACCCACTGAAGAAGGTTTATGAGACAACACCGGTCATTACGGAGTTCATGAGACTGCTGGTAATTTTAGTTTCTGATCAATTCGACTACACACGTAAGTCATATTTGTAAACGATCCTTGTGCCTTTTGCAGAGAGAGCAACACCGGATTGCGACCGAAAGTGACTCGTCGTCTGAGGCATTGGCGAGGCCCAAGTGGGACACTCCATTCAACCGGGCGTTGAACATATTGAAATGACAACCGGTGGATACTCGACCGTCGTATGGACGCGTGCACGGTGTCGGAGACGGCGCCACGTGGAAGAAATACTACCGTGAGACTACGGAGGAGAAAAAGGAAAGACGGAGGTTAACTGAAGAAAGCATCGACTAGAAGGTTGAGATTGCGGTTGAGAAGAAATCATCTCAGACAGTTGCAACAGTGGTAGCTGCCGCAAAACAGGTGATTGCAGATATATCTACTTCCTTGGTGACGGGCGTTCACACTTGGACAAGGGAAAATCCAAAAAAAATGCAGAGGACTTTCCCCTTGCTGACTTCTTGGCAACACATGCTCCCAAGACTGCTCCCCGCACTGCTCCCTTTTGCCTCCCTTGACCGGACGTGCTCGGTGCCTCCCCTTTGGCTGAGCTCGACGCCCTCACGGTATCTGCCACACCGGCCCCCTTCAATATAAATTTATAATCTCCCGTTTTCGTTGCCTTTCGGATGTCTCACGTTGCAGACTTTTCTTTGCAGGCCGACGAAACCCCGTGCACCATATTGTACACCATCGGCGAACAGAAGGTGGACGTGGGGAAGGGGACGATAATGGAGCCGAAGGAACCATTGTTCCACAACCGCGATCCCCGAACGTCTTCAAGGTTTCCGTGGCGATGTCAAACCGGCCACGAGAATTTGCCTCCTCTAATACTAGTGGGGGATGACGACGAGACCCTGCGGCGGCTTGGTGATTGTTGCAATGGGTGGGTCCTATTGTGGCCAAAGAGTCTGCTTCGTCTGGAGGCGGCCGGGAGCACACCCACGAGCACGCAGCCTCAGCAAGGTATGAACATCAACACCCCACCTACCCAATTAGCGTCGGGTGTCGGGTTGGGTGATAGCGGACGGGGTAAGCAGGTGGCTCCATTAGAGGTTGATGACGTTGCCATGGATGAGGATGAGGATGACGATGGCGCTGAACAATATGTCTATACTGACGCCTCCTCAGGGTTTGAGCATTATGAGTCGGTGCCTGAATTACCGTCTCAACGTGTTATTGACGACCATCCGGTGGTAAAGAAGCCTAGGAAGAGAGCGAGGAAAGGCAAAAAAGCTGATTCTATGATCCAGCCGCCTCAGCAGCCTCGGCTTCAGGACCGTGTAGATATCCCCGATGCGGATAAATGGCATATCCCCGGTCGACCAATCCTACCTGAAACAGCGCTACGAGCCAGATTCGGCGATCTATGGAGACTTCATGACGATGTGCTGCGGGTAGAGAAAGGCCTCATCGCCTCGAAAGATCCAGGATACCCACTCTACGTGGTTAACGTTCCGCGGATAAGTTCTTCCTCCGATTCGATTACATATTCGACATGTTTCACGTGAAGAAGCTGGATTTTACTTTTGTCCGCCTTTATGCCTTGCACATGAGCTACATCATTAGGGTTGAGCAGATACATTTTACCTGTGTCGCTGACCCGTACTACATGCACGAGAGCTTCTTGGGAGTCTGTGCACAGCATCGTGAATACGCGAGGGATTACATCGCCAGTTTCATGCTCGCCAATAAGGACAAGGAGGCGATTCTCGTGCCTTATCATCCCGTGTAAGTCATCCGCGCTGCTATCCTTCCTTCGATTTCAATAATTCATTTGCACGGTGGAGGGTAATTAATTTGAGGTGTACTTATTTTATGTGGCGGCGGCGCGTCGTTCTCATCATCCTCTATCACGATTCTCCCACGCTCTTTACTTGGACTCGTCAAGAACATTCACAAAAGGATTACACCCACATCAAATATGTTCTCGACAAGGCTATGTTTTACTACCAAGCAAGGGGTGGAGAGGTTAGGGACAAGAAGAGAAGGGCGGCAGGCCGCCTTCAGCCATAAGACCGACTTCTGCTGCATCCAAAGAACCAAACGATTCTCTTAATGATGGATTCTATGTCCCACGCCACATGTTTGAAGTACCGACGAGATCACCGTAACCTTCACATGGCACCTAGAACTAGCGATGCCCATATTCTGCAATGGGCAAAGGACATAGGAGATATCGAGGATCATCGACTTCGAGCTGAGTTCTATAACATCCAGCGCGAACTTGCCGAAATCATCATGAGTGAGGTCGTCGGAAAAACAGGGATGTTCCATGCAGAAGGAAAAATGTCGCGGGAAGACGTCCGAACATGGATAGCCTCTCAGCGTCTCGACATGAAGCCTTTCACTGAGCTCGATGACTATCTCCCTGACTTGGATGGATGGCACGACATGATGGAGTGATTGTCGATATATGACAATGTGTCCGTTTACTCCATACTTTATTTTATGACAAAACTTTGAGTTATGCACGGTGAAACTTTATTTGTGATGTAATTAAACCGTCCTCATCCTCGACTAGCGAAAATCACTCTAGTTAGGTCATTTTGGGTACGATGAACTTTGTTATTTATGCTTATGATATGTTGTTTCTATTTTTGCCAAGTCTGTCTCTTTGTGTTGCTCAACTATATATGTTGCATATCATCGACTCATGTGACGATGCAGGTGCATAGATCATAAATGGCGAAGAAGTGCTACGCCAGGAGTATATATACGACAAGTGGCCGGAGTGTCAGGCCCAGGTGTACCGGTTTTCGGTTTCCGAGCGACACGCAGTACTTAGTTTAGGTTCACCCTAATGCGAGAGAGGGATACGAACTCATGTACTCAATGTGATAGCTATTCTCGTGTATATCATTTTTTAGATGGATGACGATGTATTTGCAAGTAATTGAGAATTGTATTGCTATTTTCGAGATCGATGACGAGAGACCACTTTGTGTTGGATGATGATTATGATGATGAGATGATTTGATGAGACTAATTGTATGTATATGCTATGATTACATTTGTATGTAGATGATATGCTAAAGATTATTGTATAAAGCCTATTCAAATGCAAAACAAATAAAAAACAAATATGCAGGGAAAAAAACTAATAAAACTAGTAGTAGCGAGGGGTGGGATTTAGCAGTAGCGCCGACTTACCAGTAGCGCTTCCCTGTAAAGGGCGCTGCAGATAATATCAGTAGTGTCGTTTTCTAAGGAGCGCTGCAGCTATTCATGTGTAGTAGTAGCGTGGGTCCACACGCGCTACTGCTATACGTTAGCTATAGCGCCTTATTAGTAGCGCCGGTACCCGCGCTACTGAGAGGGCCAAAACCCGCGCTGCTGCTAGGCTTTTCCCTAGTAGTGTACCATCATGCTCTAAAATGATATAAGTGAAGGACTAGAGCAAACGACAAACTACTCCAAAAGATATAAGTGAAGATCAATGAGTAGATGGATAATTATGTAAGTATGTGAAGACTCTCTATCATTTAAGGATTTCATATCTTGGGATATTATTCAAACATCAAGCAAAACAAAATAAAAGAAAATGACGCTCCAAGCAAAACACATATCATGTGGTGAACAAAAATATAGCTCCAAGTAAAGTTACCGATGAACGAAGAAGAAAGAGGGGATGCCATCCAGGGCATCCCCAATCTTAGGCTCTTGGTTGTCCTTGAATGTTACCTTGGGGTTCCTTGGGCATCCCCAAGCTTAGGCTCTTGCCACTCCTTATTCCATAATCCATAAAATCTTCACCCAAAACTTGAAAACTTCACAACACAAAACTCAACATAAAACTCGTAAGCTCCGTTAGTAAACAACACAAAGAAAACAGAATCTGTCAAAAACAGAACAGTCTGTAGTAATCTGTAACTTATGAATACTTCTGTAACTCCAAAAATTCTGTAATAAATTGGTGTACATGAGGAATTTTTCTATTAATCTTATGGAAAAATAATCAACTTAAAATCACTCTTATGTTAAAAATGACAATTATTCTCGCGAGCACAAAGTTTCTGTTTTTTACAGCAAGATCGCATTAACTTTTACCCTAGTCTTCCCAAAGGTTCTACTAATCACTTTAATGAAACAAAAGCTATAAAACATGATTACTACATTATCTTAATCATGCAAACACACAAAAACAGTAGGGGTAAATATTGGGTTGTCTCCCAACAAGCGCTTTTCTTTAATGCCTTTTTAGCTAGGCATGATGATTTCAATGATGCTCACATAAAAGATAAGAATTGAAATATAATGGGAGAATCATGAAGAATATGACTAGCACATTTAAGTATAATCCACTTCATATTCATAGGGATTTTGTGAGCAAATAACTTATGGGAACAAGAATCGACTAGCATAGGAAGGCAAAACAAGCATAGCTTCAAGATTTTAAGCACATAGAGAGGAAACTTTATATTATTGTAATTCGTACAAGTATATATTCCTCCCTCATAATAATTTTCAGTAGCATCATGAATGAATTCAAAAATATAACCATCACACAAATCATTATTTTCATGATCTACAAGCATAGAAATTTTATTACTCTCCACATAAGCAAATTTCTTCTCGTTAGGAATAGTGGGAGTATCATAAGAAACTCGAATACTATAAATTGTTTCCACATTAAAAGAGTAATGTTCAGAAAAAGGGTAATCATAATCATGACAAGTTTTATAAATATAATCATCACTACTTTTTATAGCATAAGTATCATCACAATAATCATCATAAGTAGGAGGCATGCTATCATCATAAGAAATTTGCATATCAAAACTTAGGAGACTAAAAATATCATCTTCATTCAACTTAGCATCCCCAAGCTCGGGACAAACATTAATTGCAGCAAACAAATTCTCAAACATCTCATTCTCATCAAACATAGCATCCCCAACCTTGGTCCTTTTCAAATCATAAGCATAATCACTCTCATCGCCAATAGTACGGATCGCACCAATAGTATAGCAATTATCATCATCACAATGAGTAATAGGAGCAACATCATTTGGGAGAGATACCTTTTTTACCTTTGCTTCTCCGTCTTTTATTTTTCTTCTCCACCATAAGTGTTTAATCCTCTTTTTGGAGGTCCTTATTAATGAGATTGGTTGAATAGAAGGCTTCTCCTCGTTACCTGATTCATCATAAGAAAGAATAGGAGGATATTGGGAAATTTCTTCCCTTTCATTAGTATTCTCTTCATCTTGCATTTTTTTCTTGTCTTTATGTAATTGGCAATATAAGTATTTTCAATGCAATTCACCGCACAATACATATAAATTTTCTCTAGATCAATATCAAGAAATTTCTCAAGGTTATATTCTGGAATATCCTTAGTTATACAGTTCATTTCTTCATAACCCAAAAGCAAACTAAGTTCATTATGATGTGCAAGGGAAATCAAGTCATCACACTTTTTGGACACGATTCGATCATAAAACAATTTGCATTGGAGATTTAAATGACCATGTTCATTGCAAAGTTCACAAGGATGGCTAAGAAAATTTAAATTTTTAGCATGTACATCTAGCCTCTTTTGCAACCATTTAGTACTTATGCCTCTTGCAAAATCTATCCTCTCTATTTGGAGTGTACATGCAAACTCTATGCACTCTACAAAAGTTGACATGCTTATAAGAGACAATTTTCATCATGACTACTGCAATCATCGTTAGTACTATGGATATTCAAAGAGTTCATACTAACAACATTTCAATCATGCTCATCATACAAAGATTTAGTGCCAAACTTTTTAATGCATTCTTCTTCTAGCACTTGAGCACAATTTTCCTTTCCATCATTTTCACAAAAGATATTAAAAGGATGAAGCATATGAGGCACCATCAATTCCATTTTTTAGTTTTCTTTTATAGAATAAACTAGTGATAAAACAAGAAACAAAAAGATTCAATTGCAAGATCTAAAGATATACCTTCAAGCACTAACCTCCCCGGTAACGACACCAAAAAAGATCTTGATGTCTACAACACAACATTCTTCTTGTAGACGTTGTTGGGCCTCCAAGTGCAGAGGTTTGTAGGACAGTAGCAAATTTCCCTCAAGTGGATGACCTAAGGTTTATCAATCCGTGGGAGGCGTAGGATGAAGATGGTTTCTCTCAAACAACCCTGCAACCAAATAACAAAGAGTCTCTTGTGTCCCCAGCACACCCAATACAATGGTAAATTGTATAGGTGCACTAGTTCGGCGAAGAGATGGTGATACAAGTGCTATATGGATGGTAGATATAGGTTTTTGTAATCTGAAAATATATAAACAGCAAGGTAGCAAGTGGTAAAAGTGAGCGATAACGGTATTGCAATGCTAGGAAACAAGGCCTACGGTTCATACTTTCCCTAGTCACTACAAAAAAAGACACATCCGTGACATTTTGGGCAGAACCAAATTTTTTTCTGTCATACATATGACACTTCTATGACGATAGTTGTGACAAAACCCGGTATCATCATAGATGTGGTGGGCTCCTACTTCTATGACAAAAAATCATGACAGAAAATGGGCTTTTCGTCCTGGGCGGGCCGGAGACGCAGCTGCATGACATGCTTTGGGCCATCCATGATGAAAAAACCGTGGTAGAAGCGAGGGGGAGGAAAATTTCGGGGAGTTCCCGGTTACAGTGGGAGGTCGGGGGCCGAGCGATGCGCGTTTCTCTCATACACGTGCGAGGCGTTGGCTCTAACTCAACCCGAGCGAGGCATTGGGCTCTAACTGAAGCCGAGCAATTGCACTGCATGCTACGCGTTACTGAAACCGAGCGATCGATCGATGGCTGTTAACTGAACCCGATCGAGTGATTCCTTCGCTACTGCTGCTAATTGAAGCCGATCGATTGGATGAACAGTGAGCATTGCGGGGGGGGGGGGGTTGGATGAGTAGTGAGTGGTGGCTTTTCCTCTGGATGAACAGGACCCCTTGGTGTGGGGGATGGATGAACAGTAGATGGTGGAGGGTTGCCCGTGGAGGGGTTGATGAACAGGACCCCGTGGTGTGGAGGGCTGGATGAACAATAGACGGTGGAGGGGTGCCCGTGGAGGGGTAGTTGAACAGGAGCCGGTGGAGTAGCACGCGGTTGAGGCTGGATGAACAGGAGCCCGTGGAGGCTGGAGGAGGTCGACGGTAGCCCGTGGAGGCTGGAGGAGATCGACGGTGGAGATGAACAGTATCCCGTGGAGTCCCATTTTGCAGTATGCCACACCCCTCCCGATGAACAGGACCCCCGTTTCGACCGTAGGAGGTCCGTTTCGTCCGTTTTGCAGTACGCCACACCCCTCCCGATTAACAGGACCCCCGTTTCGACCGTAGGACGTCCGTTTCCTCCGTTTTGCGGTACGCCACACCCCTCCCGACCAACAGGACCCCCGTTTCGGTCGTAGGAGGTCCGTTTCCTCCGTTTTGCGGTACGCCAGACCCCTCCCGATGAACAGGACCCCGTTTCAAACGTGGCCGGTCGAACACAAGGCCGTTTCCTCCGTTCTGTGGTACGCCAGGCCTCATTTCCATCGACTATTCCGTCCAAGCCCTCCCAATGAACAAGACGACGCATTCCGTTCCGACCCAGCTGGTTGTCTCCCACGCGTTCTGTTGCCTCCCGATGAACACGACGCATTCCGTTGCCTCCACATGAACACAACGCATTCCGTTGCCTCCCCATGAACACGACGACGACGTTGTTTCTCCGTTCCGACCTAGCCATGTACACGAGCCCTCGCCGTACGTATGCGCGAGTAGGCGTTTGAGACCCCGCCCAAATGTACACATACGTGGCCGTATTTTCTTTCTTGCACACGCGCGATGCGTGCGTGTACATGCTACGTCTTGCGCGCCTACTACTCGACAGTGCGCGCGCTCTACTATGACACGTGCGCGCCTCTACATTGACCAGTATATATGTACGTACACGTTCACGACCAGAATGACAACGCTACGTACGCTTCGACTAGGTGGGTCCCGATTGTCAAGCACTTCCTTGCGTGCGAAGATGTAGCTGGTGGGTCCCAGCAGTCAAGGGGGCGAATCGTTTTTTTTTGCCTGGACGCACTTCCTTGCGTGCGAAGACCAGCAGTCAGGGGGGCGAATCGTTTTTTTTGCCCGAACGCACTTCCTTGCGTGCGAAGGTGTAGCTGATGGGTCCCAGCAGTTAGGGGGCGAATCGTTTTTTTTTGCCCGGACGCACTTCCTTGCATGTGAAGATGAAGCTGGTGGGTCCCAGCAGTCAAGGGGAAACGTTTTTGGCGCAAAATACAGTGGCCCGTCCGGTGGGTCCTAGCTGTCAGGTGGAGGAATCGTTATTTTTCGCAAAATAAGGAGGCACTTCCTTGCTGCGGCCGTGGACCCAGCTATCAGCCTTTGCACGTACAGTCCACGTCCGATGGAAGTCGTTCCTTGACCACATTGACCAGGCCGCGCCGAGAGCACCACGGCGGTGGACGACGGCGAGACCTAAGAAGGGGACAACGCGGAGCCGGGGAAGACACGACAGTGGAAGCCTGCGCGAAGAGGAGTACGAGGGTTCACTGGTTCGGCTGCGGTGTGAGGCTACCATCTGTAATGCCCCGGATGCAACTTTCCATATCCGTAACTCCAACTCTTGCCTTTTCCGGAGATGTGATATGTTATTTCCTTGTGGTTGGGTTTTTGTCTTCGTTTTTCTTTTTGTTCATGTCATGCGTTCATCATTGCATCATTTGCATTGCATCATGTCATCATCCAACCCTTTTTAAAACTCATCTAAATAAACCGTATGGATCTTCGGTCCATTTAAATCGAGGGAATTCACATGGTGATTCTCTTTAAAACATATCCTCTCGATATTTAGAGATATTATAAATATTCCATTTTCGAATCACCCATAACACATATGCACCGTTCTTCAAATTTCCTTTTATCCTACTCAACTTCTTTTCTTCCTTTGGGGCCTTTTAGTAAAATTGAGTTGCAATTTTACTCTACAGTAATGTTCCAAATATGCCCATAAATCACATCTATTGTGTAGGGTCACATCCTATAATTTCAACCCATTTGAAGTTCATTTGAATGGGTTTCGAAATTCAAACTTGCCAAGTTAAATCCAACGCGTGTGGATTTTACTTCCTCTAAAAATCCTCTTCCCATTTTATTTAAATTCCTCATATTTTTATGAGTCCAGGAAAATTGTCCTTCTGTTCAAATTTGTTCCCTAAACCCCTCTTCCTTCTTACTTTTCTCTCTTTTATTTTCTGTCTTTTTAGTTTAAGAGTAGAGAGTCCAGCCCAGCTGGGCCTCTCGCCGGCCCATCCATCACCAAGGCCACAGCCCCACCGACCGAACCCTAGCCCCCCTAGCACGACCCTCATCTCTCCCCTCGTCCTCCCTCCAGCGCCGCATCGCTCGACCCCATCGCCCTCTCCTGCGCCCGTTCCCGATCGATCCACTCCCTCCTCTCGATCTCACCTGCTCCCTCGCAGCCTCGCACCCGACCCTTCTCAGCCCCACGCCTTGCCTCCCATGGCACCCGATCCATGGCCTCCTTTCCTTCCGTCGTCGTTCTCTTCAGCTCCACAACAACGCGCCCTGCTGCCGTTGCTCTTCTCGCGACCCCGTCGCTACCTCCCGCCGCCGGCGCCCCGAGGACCCGCGCCGAGCCCCGCGGCTCCGCCGCCCACCCAGGGACCTCACGACCTACATCGGCCCCTGCTACGCCCCTACATCGGGACCCCGTCCGCCTCTCCTCCCGTGCTCGATACCACGGGCGCACACAAGGGCGCCTCCCATGCCTGCCGTTGCCCGTTGCTGCTTCGGCCATGGCACCACCTTGCTCCTCCCGCATCGAGCGCGCGACCCCGCGTCCCCGCCGGCTCCTGTCGCTGCCTCCTCCTCCCTCACCTGCGTCCTCCTCCTCGTCGCCTCGCGCCTCCAGGAGGGCCACCCTACGCGCGACCCCGTCTCCTTGGCTGCCCAGCGCCGCTGCCTCGCCAGCTCCTCCGCTGGATCTCGCCTCTGTCAAAGACGGCAGCAGCAACAGCTGCACCTTCCTGTTAGGCTATCCTCGCCGTCTTGTCGCACGAAGACCCGTGTACCCGGAACGCCAAGACCCTTCCATGGATGCGTCAAGTACCCCTGCCTCCACAACCACCGAACCAGGAACGCCAAGTTCATCTACGAAAAACGTGTACCACTACATCCGTGGTGGATTTCGTCAAGTACCCCTTCGGATGCGCCAAGTTCGACTACATGGTCCGCCAAGTACCTCTACCGACGACCCCGGACATCTACGGCCGTGTACGACTTCCGTCGCCGAAGACCGTCAAGTGTACAACTACCGTCGCCAAGATCGCGAGTACCTCTACGAAACGTGAACAACTACTTCCCACGACGACACGTGAACAACTACCTCCACTACGGCCCGTGAACGTCTACGAGATGTACCACTACCGTCGGCCCGTGAACGACTACTTCCCTCTACGAAACGCGAACCGTCCCGTTTGAACGCTCCGGAGGTATAACCCCGAGACGACCTTCCGAAAACGAATGCATGTTGTATGAGATGCCCGTGTTTGCTCCGTGCCCGTTTGATCCTTGCACGTTCCTTCCTCATTTGCCATGCCGCCGTCTCATGGGAACCCGGAATCCAGGATCACCCCACCATCTTTGCATGTTCTGCACATCCACATTTTCGTTCGCACCGACATCTTGATAAGTTGTCGGATCATCGGAATGTTGTCGTGGCACCATTTCCGTTTCGCCGCCGTGGCACCCTTTTTGTTCCGCCATGGTGACCAAATGCTTCATATAATGCTCTTATCAACATTTTCTTAAAAACTTGCATAAACTTGTTCATGTCATCCGCATCATGATAACAACAATTAAAATGTTTAAATTGTTGTTGCTTTAAATTACTAATGCATATGGGGAGTTACCGGATTTGTTGTTTATTATATTCGGCCCCATTTAAATTGTTTAGATGGCATAGTTTTGTTATGTTTCACCTCTTGCCATGTTAACCAACATTTAACTTTGTTGAGTACCTAACTGAGAGTGAACTAAATAATTGATGTGGTGTTCCGTCAATATGCAACTCGTTGCATATTGAGCTCCACTTAATTTGTAGTATTGTTTGTGCACTTTGCCATGCCATGCCTCATTAAACCGGACATGCATCATACTTGTTTGTGCATCATGACATGTTTATGCTTGTGTGTTTACCATATTGTTTGCTTCTTTCCGGTTTGCTTCTCTCGTTAGCTTCGGTTTTGTTCCGGAGTTGTGAGGATTCGTTCGACTACGTTCGTTTGTCTTCTTCATGGACTCATTCTTCTTCCTTGCGGGATCTCAGGCAAGATGACCATACCCTCGAAATCACTTCTATCTTTGCTTGCTAGATGCTCGCTCTTTTGCTATGCCTATGCTACGATGCCTCCCATTTGCTTGTCAGCCTCCCAAATTGCCATGTCAAACCTCTAACCTTTGACACCATTCCTAGCAAACTGTTGTTTGGCTATGTTACCGCTTTGCTCAGCCCCTCTTATAGCGTTGTTAGTTGCAGGTGAAGATGAAGTTTGTTCCTTGTTGGAACATGGAGATGTTGTTCCTTGTTGGAACATGTTTACTTGTTGGGATATCACAATATCTCTTATATTATTAATGCATCTATATATTTGGTAAAGGGTGGAAGGCTCGGCCTTATGCCTGTGTTTTGTTCCACTTTGCCGCCCTAGTTTCCGTCATACGGTGTTATGTTCCCGGATTTTGCGTTCCTTACGCGGTCGGGTGATTTATGGGACCCCCTTGACAGTTCGCTTTGAATAAAACTTGTCCAGCAAGGCCCAACCTTGGTTTTACCATTTGCCTCACTTAGCCCTTTTTTTGCCTTGGGTTTCCGGAGCCCGAGGGTCATCTTTATTTTAGCCCCCCCCCCGGGCCAGTGCTCCTTCGAGTGTTGGTCCAACGTGAGCGATGTCCGGCTCCCCTTGGGCAACTAGGGTCTATGCCAACCCGACGTCTGGCTCATCCGGTGTGCCCTGAGAACGAGATATGTGCAGCTCCTATCGGGATTTGTCGGCACAGCGGGAGGTCTTGCTGGTCTTGTTTTACCATTGTCGAAATGTCTTGATGTACCGGATACCGAGTCGATCGGAGTGTCTCGGGTGAAGGTCTATTCGCCGTTGATCGCGAGAGCTTGTCATGGGCTAAGTTGGGACACCCTTGTAGGGTATAAACTTTCGAGAGCCGTGCCTGAGTTATGTGGCAGATGGGAATTTGTTAATGTCGGTTGTAGAAAACCTGAAGTTGACCTTAATTAAAATACATCAACGCGTGTGTAACCGTGATGGTCTCTTTCCGTGGAGTCCGGAAGTGAACACGATGTTGGAGTTATGCTTGACGTAGGTTGCTATAGGATCACTTCTTGATCGTACTTTTATCGATCGTGCTTTGCCTTCTCTTCTCGCTCTCATTTGCGTATGTTAGCCGCCATATATGCTAGTAAACTTGCTGCAGCTCCACCTCATGCCTTTACCTTACCCATAAGCTTAAATAGTCTTGATCTCGCGGGTGCGAGATTGCTGAGTCCTCGTGACTCACGGATACTTCAAAACCAGTTTGCGGTGCCTATGTTATCGAAAGCGGTGGCGAACCAAGCTCAAGGAGGATCTCGATGAAGATCTTGCCCTTTGTGTTGTTTCGTTCTAGTTGATCAGTAGTGGAGCCCAGTTGGGGTCGATCGGGGACCTTTGTCACATTTGGGGTTCTTCTTTTATTTTGGTTCCATAGTCGGACCTTGATTGTATCTGGATGATGTAATGCTTTATTCATGTAATTGTGTGAAGTGGCGATTGTAAGCCAACTATGTATCTCTTTCCCTTATGTATTACATGGGTTGTGTGAAGATTACCTCACTTGCGACATTGCTTTCAATGCGGTTATGCCTCTAAGTCGTGCTTCGACACGTGGGAGATATAGCCGCATCGAGGGCGCTACAAGTTGGTATCGAGCCTTCCCGACCTTAGGAGCCCCACCGCTTGATCGTTTTTAGCGGCGAGTTGTGTCTAGAAAAATGTTTTGAGTCATTTAGGATTATATAAATCGGAGAGTTAGGAATTCTTTTACTCCCAGCTCTTCATCGCTCTGGTAAGGCATCCTGACGTAGAGTTTTGACTCTTCTCTTCTCAAATTTCACTAAAAAAAATTTAGGATCATGCGGGTATCTTGGAATCGTTCCGATGGTTTTATGATGAGAACATTGTCTTGGTGCCTCCTGTCAGGGGTTTAGTGGAAGTGTCCCGGGGAGTTGAGCTCTAAGGTGTTGTCGTCATAATTTTATCGTTGCAGTTCTGGAATACCTGAGTTTAGTACGCCGACATCGAAAATCTCTTTTATGTAGTTGTTGGTGAGATAACCCCGATAACCCAGTACTGAGGTGAGTACGGGAGTATTGCCATGACTCGTATAACGGATGCTTTTCGAAGGTTGAGGTACATGATTTCTGAAGGTTTCTTGGTTATGTATTGACGGATGGATACAGCTTGGATGTAGGGATTGTTAGTTTGGGTGAGATATATTGCTTCCCCTGTATCCCCAACACCAGATTGCATAACCAGAAAGTTTCGGGAGTTTTATTGGTGGGAATTCAAGTAGCTCCTAGAATATCTTTCCGACAGATGCATGATATGGGATTGGGTAAATCTCTATCATATGTTTGTTCCGGCTTATTCTGCAAGCCAAATCCTTTGTTTTGTTTTATTTGTGGTATTCGAGTTGCTTCGAAGTCAAATGTTGAGTCCATACCTTTCCTAAACGGTGTTCTCATATTGCTATGTGAATATTAACCCTTTTTGATCATCGAGATTGTCATGTCAATTCTTTTCCAACCGGTGCGCTTCTCTTCGAGAGGATCCCATCATTCTCCCCATCCGCAAGATCAATTCTAAGTTTTCTCAACGGTGTTTCTTTCGTTCATCCCAAGTTGTCTTTGTTTTTCCCCACCCTCCCACCCTTTTCTTCAAGGAATCATTTATTTTAATCAAGTATCCATTTATTCATGTGAAGTCACTTCACTCTTTTCAATCAATGTTCTTATCCGGTGATCCCTCGTGAAGATGCTCACGAGCTTCTAGTTCTTCGTTCCTCATTCCTTTCTCTTCTCCGGTGGATTCAAGTCAAGTTTTGTTGATCATACCTTTTTCCTCTTTTCAATGCTTTTTCATACCGGTGCACCTCTTAATCTTTCACTTCTCGCTACTCATTTGTTCTGGAGTGCTGAAGATTTCTCACAAGACTTGTGTTTCCATTCTCAAGCCGTTCAAGATATCTCGAGATTGTTATCTCATTCAAGCCACTTAATTCTACCGGTGCAATCTTTATTTCAAGCAATTGTTCAACGGTGTTCTTTTGAGTGGGCCCTAACCCATAGGTCTTTTCCCAGGATCTTACCTGACTCTTCTATTTTCCCAGAGCTATCCTAAATTCTTCTCCAAGTTTGACGTAAGAATGAGTTATCATCAGTCAAATGCTTTTCTCCAAGATCTTTCAAATTCTTTTCTTAGTTGGCTCAACCTCTTCGCTTTTGATTCTTCCGGTGTGCCTCAATAATTCTTGGTGGTGTTTCTCGTTGTCATTCTCATCATTTGAAGACCGAAGAAGAGTTTCTCTTTAATCTTGCTCTATTCTCTTCAAGATTCATGGTGCTAGCTTGTTTCCATCCTCTCTTAATTGTTTTCGATTGTGAGAATCTTTTTCACCCATCCGGAGCATTTTAGAAGTCTTTTCAGTTTCATTCTTTGAAGCCCATCATCTCAGTATTATTCATTCAAGCTTTCAGCTCTCGTTCTCCAAATCATACCAGTGCATCATTCAAGTACCCTCTAATCAGTTCATGTTCTCTTCGTTCTCATGTATCTAAATCCCCTCAAGTATCTTCATTCATCTTCCAACTCTTCCCTGTGAATGGTGCCTTTGCTACTTTCATTTTCAATTTTTACGGTGGTTTGTTCAAGATTTCACCTCTTTCGTTATCATTTAATTCATTCGTTCTTTCCAATGCTACCGGTGGTTCGTTGAAGACCTTCCCAAGCTTGCGCCGTATCTATCTTAATCCTTTCTACGGGAATAAGTAGTATGCCAAATCCATTGCTTGTCATCAATGTAATTTGATGAAGGATAAGCATATAATAAATCTTATTCTTATTTCCTCGAGGTGATTCAATTCTTTTCTTCCGGAGATTGTTCATGATGAAGTAATTCTCTGTTCTAGTGTTTCATCTATTCTTTTTCCGGAGTTCCAAGTTTTTCTTGGATGTCTCGTCACGAAGCTTCATCTAAATCATCGCAAGGCTTCACCTTGCGTTTTCAAGTTCTCTTTCTTTTTATCATCCTTTTATTACCGGAGTTCTTCATGGAGGCTCTACATGGTGCTTCGTCAAGGATTCTTTTCATTCTTCAATTGTTCATCAAGATTTCTCTTGAAGTTAAGATCCGTCAAGCCATACTTCAAAATTAAACATGGTGTTCAACACATGTCTTGTTTTGAGGAGTTCAAGCATTCTTCATCTTGCATTCCGAAGTGCGATTCTTTCTACCTAATCTTCTGAGGTGGTGTTAGGTCATTCGTGATAATTTCCCTTCACGTTTCATGATTCACAAGTTTTCAAGAGTGACATATTTAAATCCATCATTTTCTCTTGTTCAAGAGATCTTTTCAACCGTCAATCTCTTCATTGGAGTTATCTTGGTATAGATTTCACCTAAAGCCTTCCATTGGGAATGTTGCTATTCTGGTGCTTATGAATGATCCAAGTTTCCTCCTATTCTCGAGGTGAAAGAAGTTTTTTTTTCATCTCTGAGGTGCTCTCACTCAAACCAATGGCTTCCTTTAGTGGCCATTTGTCACCTCATAATGTTGTGATGTTTCCATAAGTCCACTACAAGCTTGTGCTTCTCGTTGATGATTTTCCAACAACTCCATTCGATTCTTCTTTGCAAGGATGCTTTCCAAGGTCACTTGTGGCAAAAGTTGTCATTTCCCCCTCCATTCTGTTATTCCAATGATCTATCTTCTATTCTTTCTTCTGGAGGCATTGTGATGTTGCTCTTTTCACTCATCATTTCGAATTGTGAGGATCGTGTTCTTTTTGTGCTTATCCATTTAACTGAAGTGTTGGGTCATCTCTTCAAGTTCTTTTCATCTTATCAAGTTTTCTTCTCTTTTCTACCGGAGTGCTGTCCAAATTCTGTCATTCTTATTCCTTGGCTATCTCATTATACCGAGGTGGTCATATTCTTTTCGATCGTGAAACTCTTCATATCTTTGCAACCTTCAAATTCTCGTAATACTCCTTGTTCCTCTTTTCTAACGGATTGTTTGCAATCTCGTTCTTCTCAGTTGTGCTCTTTCTTTTAAATTGCTCAACCTCACAAGGTTCTTTGGTTTCACTCATTGGTCGAAGAAGCAACTTAGGTTACCTCTTATCTTCCTCTTCCTTTTCCCTCCGGTGCCATCCTAGATCTCGGGACGAGATCCTCTCGTAGTGGTGGAGTGTTGTAACGCCCCGGATGCAACTTTCCATATCCGTAACTCCAACTCTTGCCTTTTCCGGAGATGTGATATGTTATTTCCTTGTGGTTGGGTTTTTTTCTTCGTTTTTCTTTTTGTTCATGTCATGCGTTCATCATTGCATCATTTGCATTGCATCATGTCATCATCCAACCCTTTTTAAAACTCATCTAAATAAACCGTATGGATCTTCGGTCCATTTATATCAAGGGAATTCACATGGTGATTCTCTTTAAAACATATCCTCTCGATATTTAGAGAGATATTATAAATATTCCATTTTCGGAATCACCCATAACACATATGCACCGTTCTTCAAATTTCCTTTTATCCTACTCAACTTCTTTTCTTCCTTTGGGGCCTTTTAGTAAAATTGAGTTGCAATTTTACTCTACCCGTTAATGTTCCAAATATGCCCATAAATCACATCTATTGTGTAGGTCACCTCCTATAATTTCAACCCATTTGAAGTTCATTTGAATGGGTTTCGAAATTCAAACTTGCCAAGTTAAATCCAACGCATGTGGATTTTACTTCCTCTCAAAATCCTCTTCCCATTTTATTTAAATTCCTCATATTTTTATGAGTCCAGGAAAATTGTCCTTCCGTTCAAATTCGTTCCCTAAACCCCTCTTCCTTTTTACTTTTCTCTCTTTTATTTTCTGTCTTTTTAGTTTAAGAGTAGAGAGTCCAGCCCAGCTGGGCCTCTCGCCGGCCCATCCATCACCAAGGCCACAGCCCCACTGACAGAACCCTAGCCCCCCTAGCACGACCCTCATGTCTCCCCTCGTCCTCCCTCCAGCGCCGCATCGCTCGACCCCATCGCCCTCTCCTGCGCCCGTTCCCGATCAATCCACTCCCTCCTCTCGATCTCACCCGCTCCCTCGCAGCCTCGCACCCGACCCCTCTCAGCCCCACGCCTTGCCTCCCATGGCGCCCGATCCATGGCCTCCTTTCCTTCCGTCGTCGTTCTCTTCAGCTCCATAGCAACGCGGCCTGCTGCCGTTGCTCTTCTCGCGACCCCGTCGCCACCTCCCGCCGCCGGCGCCCCAAGGACCCGCGCCGAGCCCCGCGGCTCCGCCGCCCACCCAGGGACCTCACGACCTACATCGGCCCCTGCTACGCCCCTACATCGGGACCCCGTCCGCCTCTCCTCCCGTGCTCGATGCCACGGGCGCACACAAGGGCGCCTCCCATGCCTGCCGTTGCCCGTTGCTGCTTTGGCCATGGCACCACCTTGCTCCTCCCGCATCGAGCGCGCGACCCTGCGTCCCCGCCGGCTCCTGTCGCTGCCTCCTCCTCCCTCACCTGCGGCCTCCTCCTCGTCACCTCGCGCCTCCCGGAGGGCCACCCTGCGCGCGACCCCGTCTCCTTGGCTGCCCAGCGCCGCTGCCTCGCCAGCTCCTCCGCTGGATCTCGCCTCTGTCAAAGACGGCAGCATAACAATGCACCTTCCTGTAGGCCATCCCCTGCTCGTCTTGTCGCACGAAGACCCGTGTACCCGGAACGCAAAGACCCTTCCATGGATGTGTCAAGTACCCCTGCCTCCACAACCACCGAACCAGAACGCCAAGTTCATCTCTGGCGTGTACGACTACATCCGAGGTGGATTTCGTCAAGTACCCCTTCGGATCGCCAAGTTCGACTACATGGTCCGCCAAGTACCTCTACCGACGACCCCGGACAACTACGGCCGTGTACCACTACCGTCGCCGAAGACCGTCAAGTGTACAACTACCGTCGCCAAGATCGCGAGTACCTCTACGAAACGTGAACAACTACTTCCCACGACGACACGTGAACAACTACCTCCACTACGGCCCGTGAATGTCTACGAGATGTACCACTACCGTTGGCCCGTGAACGACTACTTCCCTCTACGAAACGCGAACCGTCCCGTTTGAACACTCCGAAGGTATAACCCCGAGACGACCTTCCGAAAACGAATGCATGTTGTATGAGATGCCCGTGTTTGCTCCGTGCCCGTTTGATCCTTGCACGTTCCTTCCTCGTTTGCCATGCCGCCGTCCGTGGGAACCGGAATCGGGATCACCCACCATCTTTGCATGTTCTGCACATCCACATTTTCGTTCGCACCGACATCTTGATAAGTTGTCGGATCATCGGAATATTGCCGTGGCACCGTTTCCGTTTACGCCGTGGCACCCTTTTGTTCCGCCATGGTGACCAAATGCTTCATATAATGCTCTTATCAACATTTTCTTAAAAACTTGCATAAACTTGTTCATGTCATCCGCATCATGATAACAACAATTAAAATGTTTAAATTGTTGTTGCTTTAAATTACTAATGCATATGGGGAGTTACCGGATTTGTTGTTTATTATATTCGGCCCCATTTAAATTGTTTAGATGGTATAGTTTTGTTATGTTTCACCTCTTGCCATGTTAACCAACATTTAACTTTGTTGAGTACCTAACCGAGAGTGAACTAAATAATTGATGTGGTGTTCCGTCAATATGCAACTCGTTGCATATTGAGCTCCACTTAATTTGTAGTATTGTTTGTGCACTTTGCCATGCCATGCCTCATTAAACCGGACATGCATCATACTTGTTTGTGCATCATGACATGTTTATGCTTGTGTGTTTACCATATTGTTTGCTTCTTTCCGGTTTGCTTCTCTCGTTAGCTTCGGTTTTGTTTCGGAGTTGTGAGGATTCGTTCGACTACGTTCGTTTGTCTTCTTCATGGACTCATTCTTATTCCTTGCGGGATCTCAGGCAAGATGACCATACCCTCGAAATCACTTCTATCTTTGCTTGCTAGATGCTCGCTCTTTTGCTATGCCTATACTACGATGCCTACCATTTGCTTGTCAGACTCCCAAATTGCCATGTCAAACCTCTAACCTTTGACACCATTCCTAGCAAACTGTTGTTTGGCTATGTTACCGCTTTGCTCAGCCCCTCTTATAGCGTTGTTAGTTGCAGGTGAAGATGAAGTTTGTTCCTTGTTGGAACATGTTTACTTGTTGGGATATCACGATATCTCTTATATTATTAATGCATCTATATATTTGGTAAAGGGTGGAAGGCTCGGGCCTTATGCCTGGTGTTTTCTTCCACTCTTGCCGCCCTAGTTTCCACCATACCGGTGTTATGTTCCCGGATTTTGCATTCCTTACGCGGTCGGGTGATTTATGGGACCCCCTTGACAGTTCGCTTTGAATAAAACTTGTCCAGCAAGGCCCAACCTTGGTTTTACCATTTGCCTCACTTAGCCCTTTTTTTCCCTTGGGTTTAGGGCCGAGAATCATCTTTATTTTAGCCCCCGGGCGGTGCTCCTTCAGTGTTGGTCCAACTGGCGATGTCCGCGCCCCTGGCAACTAGGGTCTATGCCAACCCGACGTCTGGCTCATCCGGTGTGCCACGAGAACGAGATATGTGCAGCTCCTATCGGGATTTGTCGGCACAGCGGAGGTCTTGCTGGTCTTGTTTTACCATTGTCGAAATGTCTTGATGTCCGGATACCGAGTCGATTGGAGTGTCTCGGGTGAAGGTCTATTCCTTCGTTGATCGCGAGAGCTTGTCATGGGCTAAGTTGGGACACCCCAGTAGGGTATAAACTTTCGAGAGCCGTGCCGCGCGTTATGTGGCAGATGGGAATTTTTAATGTCCGTTGTAGAAAACCTGAAGTTGACCTTAATTAAAATACATCAACGCGTGTGTAACCGTGATGGTCTCTTTCTCGCGGTCCGGGAAGTGAACAGTGTTGGAGTTATGCTTGACGTGGTTGCTATAGGATCACTTCTTGATCATACTTTTATCGATCGTGCTTTGCCTTCTCTTCTCGCTCTCATTTGCGTATGTTAGCCACCATATATGCTAGTCGCTTGCTGCAGCTCCACCTCATGCCTTTACCTTACCCATAAGCTTAAATAGTCTTGATCTCGCGGGTGCAAGATTGCTGAGTCCTCGTGACTCACGGATACTTCAAAACCAGTTTGCGGTGCCTATGTTACCGGCGGTGGCGCAACCAAGCTCAAGGAGGAGCTCGATGAAGATCTTGCCCTTTGTGTTGTTTCGTTCTAGTTGATCAAGAGTGGAGCCCAGTTGGGATCGATCGGGGACCTTTATCGATTTGGGGTTCTTCTTTTATTTTGGTTCCGTGGCGGACCTTGATTGTATCTGGATGATGTAATGCTTTATTCATGTAATTGTGTGAAGTGGCGATTGTAAGCCAACTATGTATCTCTTTCCCTTATGTATTACATGGGTTGTGTGAAGATTACCTCACTTGCGACATTTCTTTCAATGCGGTTATGCCTCTAAGTCGTGCTTCGACACGTGGGAGATATAGCCGCATCGAGGGCGTTACACCATCGCCGCAGGGCTTGGCCAGCAGTGGGAATAGTAGGGGGCGGTGAGGCCTCCGCGGCAGCACAATCGGCCATGGGAGGCAGGAGCATGCGGCACGACCAGCACTGCTTTGGGCGGCTCGAGCAAGAAGACCAGAGGTTGAAGAAGCACTACGGCCGTTGGATGGACATCATACGGTCACTCGAGCTAGAATCATTCATATTGACTAAGTTGACAAAGGCCTCCGTCCCCGTCAACTTAGTTGGCCCACAAGTCATCCTCCCACTATGGTGGGTCCCTGCTAGCAGGGGGTATTCATTTTTTTGTGCGTAATAAGGAGACACTTCCTTGCGTGCGAAGATATAGCTGGTGGGTCCGACATGTCAGCGGCGGGAACATTTTTTTCACGAAATACAGAGGCCCTTCCGGTGGGTCCCAGCTGTCAGGTGGAGGAAACATTATTTTGCACGTACAGTCCACGGCCGATGGATGTCGTTCGTTGACCACGTTGACCAGGCCTCGCCGAGAGCACCATGGCGGTGGACGACAGCGAGGCTTGGGAAGGGAACGACACAGAGCTAGGGAAGACTCGGCAATGGTTGCCCACGCGATGGGGATTACGAGGGTTTACTGGTCCGGCTACAGTCGCCGGAAAATAACAGGAGGTGTGGGTGAGTAGAGGAATGTCCTGGCCAGCAATGAAGTAGGGTGGGGCGGTGCGGCCTGTGTGGTAGCACAGCCGGCCACGGGAGGCGGGAGCAGGCAGTCCCACCGGAGCTGGTTTGGGCTGCTGGAGCAAGAAGATCAGATATTGAAGAAGCAGCACGGCCGTTGGATTAACATCCAACGATCACTGCTGCTAGAATCGTTTGTGGACTAAGTTGACAGAGCCAAAGTACACGTCAACCTAGTAGACCCACAAGTCAACCTCCAAACCTGTCCAAACAGCATACAACCCGAAATTTCTAGCCAGATTCAAATTAACATTAAATCTAAATATACCTTAATTTAAATTCAATTAAATTTTACCTGCACAAAAACAATGAAATTTAAAATATCAAAATCAGAAAGAAAATAGTATTTTGGAACTAATTGCATGTTTGCTGTATTTTTTGATTTTATAGCCCATTTCTTATTACTTATAGCCCATTTCTTATTACTTATAGCCTATTTTCTAGGCAAACTGCATCCCTCCCCGTCTTGAAAGATTTCCGGCCCAGCAGGGCGTAGAAAAGCAAGTAGGCCTACGTTGGTTATTCTGCAAAAAACAAAATAGCTGGCTAGCCATTTTCAGAAAGGAAAAAAACAAACTGGGCTGGTCATGTGCTAAACATATGAAATAAAAGCATGGGCTAGATGGGCAATAGGTCCCGCACAACCCAGTTGATACCCATCTCCGTCCCGAAAAAACAAAATTACTACATGCGCTGCTGGGTCCCTACTGTCATCCTCACCATGTACAGTCATCTCCTCATTCCTCTCGGTTGTTGACCATGTTGACAACACCGGAGGGCGGCGCCACGGCGAGAGAACCAAGGCGGAGGATGATGGTGAGGCCTCGGACAGGAACGAACAAGAGCCGGGGAAGATCATAGCCAGTCGTGGGAGGCGGGTGCAGGCGGTCCCGTCGGCGCTGGTTTGGCTTTGGCGGCTCGAGGAAGAAGAGACTGAAGAAACGCGATAGATTTTGAATGTCAATCCAACGGTCAAGGTTGGCACAATCGTTTGTTGACTAAGCAGACACCAAGTAGCATACTTTTTTATATATAGGAAGAAAACTGCGAGGAAAATACGTTCGTCTGTCGTCCTCCTCATAGGGAACGTTCGCCACATAAGTGACTAGCAACCTTGGTTTTCAACCGAGAGGTCTTGGGTTCGAGTCCCAGGAACTCTAAATTTTGTCCTCCTTGCTTCCTCGTAAAAAGGGAAAGAATATCAAAGACTTGGGAAGGCGTACAAAACAAGCTAGTGTACTAGTAAAGAGACATTGCCGAGTTTTAGAAAAAAGAAAGACGTGCTCTTGTAGCTGGTTCGAATCCAAACCTAGACTATGACTATAAATGGTGCTATGCTACTCTGCAAGTAATGAAACTGACATATCCAACGTTCGCTTCTCCTCTTCTCTACTTTGCCTAGCATCAGAAGCTCTGGCCGCAACAACCATGTCCGCTGGCTGCTCTTCCACCTGCTCTTCAGCAGGCACCAACCAGATATGCGCCAAGTCGCCATCTGTACCATCGCCTGTGGGTCTCATCACACCCCCGCTGGCACGCGCACCGCTGTCGATTTCTCATCGCAACCCGCTGCCGTTGGTGTGGTGCCACTGCTGCAAATCACGCAGAGTCATCCGTCGCGTCTCAACCACAATCCGCAACCCTGGCCATGTCTTCTACAAATGCCCAAATCATGGGGTAATAATATGTTTAAGTGTTGTGCTGCTGCTTTCAGTTGCTAATTTTGTTAATAATTTGGTTGATGATCTTCCAATTTGATTCATGCAGAAAAGGGAAGATTCGTGTGATTTGTATTTCTGGGAAGTTGCTGATGTGGGGGAATGCAACTACGTTGATTATTTGGTTAGTCAAGGAATCCCAATACTAGCTGGTTGGGGTGTTGGACAAGTAACTAAAGGAACGTCAGAAGAGGAAGATGCGGAGCAGAAGGTTAAAGATGCAGTTCCTCTGATCATGGCCAAGCAACAGCTGCTGAACGGCCTTGACAGCAATGAGGAGATGAAAGAGCTTGTGAAGATAATGGGAAAAATCGATGTGCTCTGTAGGATGATTGTCTCTTTATTTGAAGTGTATGTAGCACTCGTGATGTATTCAGTGGCTACGACATGAGGACTTTGTTAAAACTAGTAATGAATGAAACCTGTGTAGCAAGCTAGGCGTAGTGTTGTGAACATCTAATGATTTCTATTAACGGAAATTAGGGGGTATCCCCTTTTGCTCATATAAATAAATAAATAGCAGAGGCCCTGTTGGGTCAGCTTTGTTCTCATTTGAAGATGTTGAGCAAATTGCAGTCCAACAAGAAACTATGTCATCCAATTCAAGTTTCACAGCCAAATATGAGTACAACTAAACAACAATGTCATCATGTTTTAGTTGTCATACAATCACCAAACACAAATCAGTATACATAACAAGTGATGTTCTCATAGCAAAATACTAAACAACATGTTCATCAGGTTTCAGTTATCATAGCAAACACAATTTCACATAGTAGATAAAAAAAGTCTTCAGACAGGCAAATACGACAAAAGCAATGTAATCATGATCTGCAGCAGCAGCGTCAACATCTTCGCCATGTGTATTAGTCTGAATCATAATTCCCCACGGTGTCATCTTCTGCTTCGCCCTCAACGTCCTCGAACATTGGCTTCTTCTTGATCAACTCTTGTATTCCTACAGCACGACAGGCAATCTTTTCGCCGGCGTCATTGACGTGATGGTTCTCAAAGATCTTAGGAACATCTGTGTTATCTTGTACATCAGGAGCCGTGTAAGCATCATCTAGTTGTGCAACTTCATTAAACGAATTCCTCTACTTAGACCTTTGCCATACTCTCCAGTCATCGCTACGTGCAAATGTGTCTTCCAAGAAAAATATCTGTGTTGCTTGATTTGCCAAAATAAAAGGCTCGTTGGTCTGGTATGCCGCCTTGGCATTGATGGATTTGAAATAATCATCAGCTCTGGGTTTTGCGATCCTGGAAAATAGGTTATACCAGCGACAGCACAACAGAACCACACACCGATGATCCTTGAAACTGGAGATATACTGCAACTGAACAATGTCTGTTATGTTAGCATACATTTCAGTTGTCTCTATGTCATACGTATCTGTGCTCATGATGGCACTGTTTTGTGTATTCGTGCCTTCTTCTCGTGCAAGGGTGTTGTAGCGCACATCTCCAACAACGCAAGATTCATAATGTCTTACCTGAGTATCAGGACCCATTGCTAGTGAGTAAAGGGCATCATCAACTTCCTGCCCATCCTCCCGCTTCTCCTTAACCTATGGTTAGAAAGTAGACAAGCTAATCATCTTATGTACTCAATATATTAAAAAACTGATAGTGCACTTCAAAAGCTTACATGGTTCTTGAACCATTTTGCAAATCCTGCCATAACCAGTTTGTCAATGTTTCTTGGATTTTATGGCAAGAACTCCTCTTTGTAGATCTTTGCACAACATAGTGATCACGTCAAACATCTAAATATATAAGAATGTGCTACAAGTTTAGTAGATTGCGATGTATAAGCTGCAGTATTGCACTTACTTGATATAAGGTAGTATCTCAGGACAGTTATTCAACACATACCAAACCATTTTTTCCAAATCTTTAGGTTTGTCCTCTTGTCGACTCTTCCACGTAACTCCTCGATGAATAATCGAAAACATTGAGCCCGGATTGTCTTCACCCACCTCTTTGCTAAGTGATCACTTTGTTTCAATGTATTTTGAGCGAGAATGTCAACGCTTCTGTAGCAATGTAGGCCTCTGCAATGGAACCCTCGGGTCTAGCTCTGTTCCTAACATAGCCCTTGAAAGTGCCTAGCCTCCTTTCTATAGGTTACATCCAGCCATACTGTACTGGACCTCTAAGTAGTGCCTCATTAGGTAGATGAACAGCCAAATGCACCATCACATCAAAGAAGGCTGGAGGATATATCTTCTCAAGGTTGCATAGGATATTTGGTATCTTGTCTCTAAGACGCTCCAAAGCATCTATCCTGATATTTCTACTACAGAGTTCCTTGAAGAATTGTCCCAACTCTGCAACTGCTCTGTATAAGTCAGGGCGGCCCAATCCTCTAAGGATAACAGGTAAAACCCTTTGAAGTAGTACGTGGCAGTCATGAGTTTTCAACCCTTGTACCATGTTTCCATCTGCACTGACTCTTCTTTCAGGGTTGGAAGCAAATCCATGTGGGAATCTCACACGTGACAGGACCTCGCAGAATTCTTTTCTTTTGACCTTGTCCAAGACGTACACACCTAGTGCCATATCTCGTGGTTTACCTTCATCTTACACCTGCAAATCCTTTCTGATACCCAGGTGTGTCAAATCAATCCTAGATTTTAAGGTATCTTTCATCTTGCCTTCAATGTTAAGAAGTGTGCCGATAATTATGTCACATATATTTTTCTCGATGTGCATCACATCAAGATTATGTCGCAGATCCAAATCTTTCCAATACTCCAAGTCACACAAAGTGGACCTGCGGGTAAACAATAATCTCTCTTCTACCCTGCCACGCTTCCTTTTCCCTCTACCATTACCAGGATGGTTTCCTGGTGTAATATGCCTGACCTTCTCTAATTCCACTTGCAACTCATTGGTGGTGAGCCTCTTTGGCACATCACGGTTTTCATGCTTTGCATTGAACACATGTCTTCGGTATTTTCTAGGATGCGGCTTGTCCTTGGCAAGGAAACAACGGTGTCCAATGTAATAGATCTTGCTAAGTATTGCGTATGACAGCGGATTCTTGTCACATCGAACACATGCACTGTAACCATCTGTCATTCGCCCTGACATAGTGCCCAAAGCCAGATAATCATGGATGCACCAAATTACAATAGCACGCAGAAAGAAATCAGCTGGTGGGCTGCTATATAGGTCTCGAGTGAGAACACCCTTCCATAGCTGTTGAAGTTCCTCCACAAGAGGCTCCATGAACAAATCAAAATCCTTTCCAGGACTTTTTGGACTGGGATGAGCAAGGCCATCATGTAGTTTGATTCTTTGGTGCGGACACGTGGAGGCATGTTGTAAGGATAACAAGCATCGCCACATGCTATATGTGGCGCTCTGGTGGCCAAATGGGTTAAATCCATCCGCTAAGCCAAGTCTAATGTTTCTCGGGTCAGCAGCAAACTCTTTGTGTTTATCATTGAAGATTTTTCACTCACTATCATGAGATGGATGATTCATTACATTCTAATCTTTGTACTCCTGGTTCCTAGAATGCCACAGTACATCCTCTCTTGTTTCAGCATCATGAAACAACCTCTGAAATCTTGGTGTAATTGGAAAATGTCTCCGAACATTATGAGGAATCCTCTTCACAAAGATCGCCATCTTTCCATCTTGATGATTTGCATTTCGGGCATTCACTTAAGTTGGCATAATCCTTCCTAATGAACACAATTATTCTTACAAACATGGATCATATCATATCCAATTCCAAGCGCACGAAGGAAATTCTTCATTTCTTTGTAGGTGTGTGGCAGCTCGAGACGATCTGGGAAAGATTTGCGAAAGCAGCCAACATCACATCGAATGATTTGTTGGTCATCCGCTCAGATGTCTTCACCTGAAGAAAGGTGACCATAGCTGAGAATACTGACAGCTTATTTCCTGGGGTGACAGCAACGTTGCATTGTTCCAACATGCGGGCCCACCGTTTTTCTTCTGTAGGTGAAATTTCACAGAATGCACGAGCATTTCATAGCATTGTTTCAATGTTGGTCAAACTCACTGGCTCCGCCACCACCACCTCCTCCTCCTCTTCCACCTGAGCATCGGGCAGATCAAGATGGTGATCTGCTGCTTCCACGTAGTCAATAACATTGACGTTCACAGCTTCACCATGATGAACCCACTTAGTATATGTGACCGACATCCCATACAAGTGTAGATGATTTTGCATAGTTGACTGGGGTCTTGTAACTGAATTCATACAACTGCTACATGGGCAGAGCACATCTGATTTCGGACCACCGTACTCAGCTCTGATAAAGTTGATGAAGTTTTCAACCCCCTCGACATATGGAGCGGAGAATCTTCGAGCATAAGTTATCCATGTCATGTCCATCTATTCGACATACAAATTAGTTCTTCTACTAGATATTACAGGAAAATCATATATGCTTTTTTATGAAGTCCGGAAAAAAATACCTAGGTCGATGTCTAAAGCTATGGCAAGATATTTTGACGAGCAGATCTAAGTAACGACATATATGTAAAGCTAATTCAGCAAACAAATTTGAGTGCTAAATTATGGCAGGTTGTTTCAGCAGTCAATGAGGCCGAGCACACAGCCATCGAACTATCGAAGGCCATCACAACAACAAAGATCCAGTATAAAGTGGTGTAGAGATATTTCACCTAACAGATTGGCTACTAGACCATGGCAATCTACGTCACAATAAATATATGGCAGGATATTTTAGCAACTAATCATCCTTGGCATGCCATCTCAGCTAAGTAGATTGAGTGCAGAACAGGGCAAGGAAGCTTCTTAAGCAGAGCATATCAACAGTAAACTACTTCGGCAAACAGTGAGATTAACAGCGTCTATCAGCTAACATTCAATGCTACACGGACATGAACGGGGCCTCATTCTAGAATGCGCATACCGTTGGAGAAGTTGACCGCTGTGCATCTCCACACGAACATCGCCAACGGTTGCGGTGCTTACCGTCGTGCGCCTCCACAAGAACGTAGCCATAGGTGGCGGCGCGGCTAGAGGACGGCAGTCTACGAGACCGTATTGTGGGAGCGAGAGGATCGCTGAACCGCAGCGCCGACATATCGGCACAGCGGGGAGGGCGGCCTTGGCAGAGCGAATGGAGTGGAGGGGGACAGGGGGGAGGGGGTTTGGGGAATATTATTGGCTAGTTGGCCAAAGGGTGGTTGAATCGGATTTGGGGGGAATTTTTGGGTGTGCGGGGGGGGGGGGGGGAGGATTTTCGCGCGGTGGGCGGGGGGAGTTTGGCACATGGTCGATTTCTCCAAGTGTAGTCCCACGTGTCAGTGAAGAGGCACGCCGAAGCACGTTCCGTTTGCATGAGCCGTGTGCAGGACCGAACGTGTGTGGGGTGCAATGCGACCGCGACAGGAGTGTTGTGAGTGTACCACCTTTTTTCCTTTTAAACTAGGTTCTTCGCCCCCTATAAAATTTTTTTGTTGCTTCGCGCGATCCATCGATACTACTACTAGTAATCCGGTAATCCCGACTAAAACGGCGCGGCCGGGTCTTTTCCCGCGCGATATGGTGGGAGGTTGGCTTAGTTGGGTTTTTTAGGATGAGTAATGCTACACCTACGTAATCCCAGTTACGTAATTGAGTAATGTGAAACATGTGAGCTGTTGATTGTAGATTGGGGGGAGGGAGGGGCCCACCACCATGAAAATAAGGGGAGGAGAGAGAGAGAGGCAATTTACGTTAACCCTTTCGTAGGTTCCCGTAGATGTAGAAAGATGTGAAATGCGTGAATGTGTAGTGGACGTACTATTGGAGTGCCTAAGATAATTTGTGTATGTATAGACCCTATGTGTTTATTTTACTTCGCATGTTAGATTTGTCTCGGTTCAATAAAAATAAGAGTTGGTGATGATGGTGTGCCTGTCATCCTGCAATATAAGCCGTCCGATCTATATCTAATGGATAGGAAGGAAACTATGACAATTTACCCGCACTCCTCTCCACATTTGCAGATAAGGATTTCCCTCGTTCATCCTTTTCTCCCACAAGATCTTGATCTTCCGTGCAACGCACGGGCATCTTGCTAGTACTCCTAAAATATGTATACTATTGTGAAAGTTCATATACACCGGCCGAGATTAATGCAAACATGGCAGATTTTCATTACATTTTGAACTTTTATAGGATAGAAAAAATAAAAGAAACCCAACCCTAAACCTATTCTACGGCGGCGACCGACGTCCTCCATCTGCGATCTGTATGTACGGGGGCGGGGTTCAAGACTCGTGAAGTGAAGGTGCGGTCTCCGGCGAGGAAGATTAGAACACGGGATATGGACCGGCCAGTTGGCACACCATGCCCTGCCGCCTCCCATGCCCTACTCATCCTCGGAGGAGTCCCCGACCTCGGGGGTGCCGGACGTTGGACGGCAGCAAGTAGGACGCGTGGCTGATGGTGCTCCCGTCGTCGGCCGCCAGCGTGGACACCGCTTGTGCGGTCGCATCTGCGTGCGACTACGCCGCTATTGCATCGCGAGAGGCGACTTGAGCGAGGGCGGCGACCTCGAGCTTCATCCCCGAAGACAAGCTCTCCCGCAGAGCATTCGCACTTGCGGTCATGGCGGATGTGGTGCCAGGTAGGAGGACGATGTGCTATTGTGTGGAGGTTAGCTAGGCGTTGCCGCTTTAAGTAGCGCATTCCGGTGAGGCCAAGCGTCCGGGTGCGCCATTAAGTCGCCAGAGTTGGTTCCTCGGGCACCGAGCCTCTTAACGACGACATACGAGTGAACGGCATGAATGCGGGCAGCTGGCGCCGGCTGGGAACACACCGCATGATCGTGCGAGGGACGAGGCTTTTGGTGTGCCAGGGTAGTCAGCTGTGGTCGTGGCAACATTGGAGATGCCTTTTGCTCACATGCGATCCCCGCATGTCATTGTAAAAGCAAGACAACCCGGCATGGTCTCAGGTCCAGAGGATGCAGTTGGCCGCGCTACACCACCCCGCGGACGCGTCGCGGTGCCCCGTGCATCCTCGACGAGATGGGTGTTGGGGTGTGTTTGGATTGTGGCCAAAATGCACCTTACCAAAATTTTGGTCATGACCCAAAGATTGGTCTTTGTTTGGATGGTTGCCATTTTTTTGGCATGCCAATGAACTCTAGCCAACTCTAGTTCATTTTTCTTGCCAATGTCGGCCAAATCATGGGCAACCAATACCTCAACCAAAATTTTGGTCATGACCCAAAGATTGGTCTTTGTTTGGATGGTTGTCATTTCTTTGGCATGCCAATGAACTCTAGCCAACTCTAGTTCATTTTTCTTGCCAATGTCGGCCAAATCATGGGCAACCAATACCTCAACCAAAATTTTGGCTACCCAATGCTTTGATGGGGCAACCTTGGGCACACAACAAACATACCGTTGGTCGTGCCATAGCACTAACGCCACCCTCAGCACACTGAAACCGACCGTGCCTAGCGACGATATGAGCGTGTCGCTCACCGCGGTCGCCGTGTCCAGAGGCGGTGCTGGAGCTGCGCCCCATTGTTGGCCCCAACGACCCACCTGAACGGTTGTCGGTGGCGAGGTGGTCGTGGGCCAGCTCCTCCATTGGACTAGTCTGCGCTACATCGTCCCGACGGGTGTGCCCCACATGTCGGTTTTCCTGTTTTCCTGCCCATATTCGAGCGCCAGTGCTCCGCGTTGCGCATTAGGCCTTTCACTATGTAGGCCAAGCGAGACAACTTATTGTTTATTTGAGCCGTTCAAGTATAATCATGTGGCGTTTGCTTATTTCTCATTCCTCTCCAACCCTCTTCTCCACCCGATCATGTCGCCCTCCAGTCGAGTCCATCCTCCCGCATGCCTCATTTGAACATTCCGCCATGTATCATTCGCATGTACCTACCCTAGTCCTCTTTCAATAGATCTTCGGACCCCGATATGAAATCGAGAGGGAACGAGTGGGGGCACGTGATACCTAAGGCGGATTCAAAATTTTGAACCGGTGATAATAGCATCTGCAAATCATATATAAAGGGTATTCAATGTTTGTTTCATTTTTGAATGTACAATATACTCCCTCCTATGCTTTCTAGTTTACATATAAGTTTTATGTGTAGTCAAAGTATCTCTACTTTGATCAAAAAGGTATCAACATTCAACAACGCCCAATCAATATTGTTAGATTCGTACGTACTGCTAGATTTGCACTTGAGATGGTTTCCAATTTGACTATTGAGAAGATTAATAGTACATGAGATGTATAATGTGAAAAATATATCATTGGAAACTCCTTTCACATACGAATTTGACCGTATGCTTTGTGTAAGTTGCATGTCATATATTATTACTCTAACATTTGGTCAAAGTTAGCCTCGAAAAACAAATTAGACCCTGGATGCTTTGTGTAAGTTGCATGTCATATATTATTACTCTAACATTTGTGTAAGTTGCATGTCCTATATTATTACTCTAACATTTGGTCAAAGTAGTATAGTGGAAGGGGATCCTCTGACATATGTATCCCTGCCTTACCCTCCCTTTCGGTCACTTACTAGCGGACCCCATACTTGCTAGGCCCCGCATGTCAGTTACTCAATGGGTTCGGCCACGTCAGGGGATCCTCATCCGTAGTATACTCCCTCTATTTTTATTTACTCCGCATAAAACAGAGGGAGTGGTGGTATAATAAATGACGCGGGCGGGGGAGGGGAGGGATGTCGGTTAGCTCTCAACTGCAGTCTCACAAGCGAGCGAAAACGCAAGACGAAGCGCGTTCCATTCAGTGAGCGATGTGGAAGGTCCAGCGTGCCGGGCTGCAACGCGAACGTGACAAGAGCGATGTACAGTCAGAACCGATTGACCGGTCATCATCGGAACCACTATTCACACCAGAACCTTCGCTGCTCGGCCTACACCAGCCACTGCCCTAAAAATACACCAAATCTCCAGCCCATTCCCCCACCGTTCGATCCCCTAGGCCGCATCAAGCGTCCCCTAGTTCGCCGGAAAGCCATGGTGCGCAGCAAGATCACTTACTACAAGATGCTGACGCCAGAGCGCCGCGCAGAAATTGCGGCGGCGGTCGGCGCCACAGACCTCCGTTCCCAAGCTCTCTTTGCGGCGGGCCAATCCCCGAGTTCTCTGGAGGCAAGCTGCGAGGAGGAGGAATCCAAATGAATGTTCATGGCGGAGGTCGCGGCGCAGAAGGCCCTCGATGGATATGAGACGATGGACGTCGACTTCGTGCCGGCGTACGAGTCCCCCATGGTGCAGGCGGACCAGCGGTTCAACATGGCGATACTAAAGGAGGACCGGGAGGTAGAGGCTCAACTCTACGCAGAGTGCGCGCATGCCACCGCCATCCAGGCTCTGCTGCAGGTGGAACCGAATGTCGTGGATGTGAACCGGGTGGCGGAGGCTCAACTTGTGGCGGAGCGCGCGGATGCCGCTACCATCGAGTGTTGGGGAACGTAGCAGAAATTCAAAATTTTCTACGCATCACCAAGATCAATCTATGGAGATTCTAGCAACGAGGTGAAGGAGAGTGCATCTACGTACCCTTGTAGATCGCTAAGCGGAAGCGTTCAAGTGAACGGGGTTGATGGAGTCGTACTCGTTGTGATTCAAATCACCGATGATCAAGTGCCGAACGCACGGCACCTCCGCGTTCAACACACGTACAGCCCGACGATGTCTCCCACGCCTTGATCCAGCAAGGAGAGAGGGAGAGGTTGAGGAAGACTCCATCCAGCAGCAGCACAACGGCGTGGTGGTGGTGGATGAGTGTGGCAATCCAGCAGGGCTTCGCTAAGCACCACGGGAGAGGAGGAGTACTTGGGAGAGAGGAGGGCTGCAACCAAAGGCGAGATCGAATCACGTGTGATTCTGTGTGTCCTCCGGGCAGCCCTATGCCTCACTATTTATAGGGGAGAGGAGGCTGCGCCCCTTTAGGGTTTCCCACCCCAAGGGGTGCGGCCAGCCTCGAGATCCAATCTGGGTGGCGGCCGGGGAGGGAGGAGAGGGAGGCGCAGGAGCATGGGCCTTAGGGCCCATCTGCCCTAGGGTTTGCCCCTCCCACCCTCCCTGCGCCTTGGGCCCCTTGTGGGGCGCACCAGCCCACACAGGGCTGGTTCCTCCCACACATGGCTCATGCAGCCCTCTGGGGTAGGTGGCCCCACTTGGTGGACCCCAGGACCCTCCCTGTGGTCCCAGATTTTACCGATAAAACCCAAACTTTTCTCGGTGACCAAAACAGACTTCCCATATATAAATCTTTACCTCCGGACCATTCCGAACTCCTCGTGACGTCCGGGATCTCATCCGGACTCAACAACATTCGGTAACCACATACTAGCTTCCTTTATAACCCTAGCGTCATCGAACCTTAAGTGTGTAGACCCTACGGGTTCGGAGACATGTAGACATGACCGAGACGTTTCTCCGTCAATAACCAACAGCGGATCTGGATACCCATGTTGGCTCCCACATGTTCCACGATGATCTCATCGGATGAACCACGATGTCAAGGACTCAGTCGATCCCGTATACAATTCCCTTTGTCTAGCGGTATTTTACTTGCCCGAGATTCGATCGTCGGTATACCGATACCTTGTTCAATCTCGTTACCGGCAAGTCTCTTTACTCGTTCCGCAACACATCATCCCGTGATCAACCCCTTAATCACATTGTGCACATTATGATGATGTCCTACCGAGTGGGCCCAGAGATACCTCTCCGTTTGCACGGAGTGACAAATCCATCTCGATCCGTGTCAACCCAATGACACTTTCGGAGATACCGTAGTGCACCTTTATAGTCACCCGATTCGTTGTGACGCTTGATACACCCAAAGCACTCCTACGGTATCCGGAGTTACACGATCTCATGGTCTAAGGAAGAGATACTTGACATTGGAAAAGCTCTAGCAAACGAACTACACGATCTTTGTGCTATGCTTAGTATTGGGTCTTGTCCATCACATCATTCTCCTAATGATGTGATCCCGTTATCAACGACATCCAATGTCCATAGCCAGGAAACCATGGCTATCTGTTGATCACAACGAGCTAGTCAACTAGAGGCTCACTAGGGACATATTGTGGTCTATGTATTCACACGTGTATTACGATTTCCGAATAATACAGTTATAGCATGAATAAAAGACAATTATCATGAACAAGGAAATATAATAATAATACTTTTATTATTGCCTCTAGGGCATATTTCCAACAGTCTCCCACTTGCACTAGAGTCAATAATCTAGTTCACATCACCATGTGATTAACACTCACAGGTCACATCGCCATGTGACTAACACCCAAGAGTTTACTAGAGTCATAGTCTAGTTCACATCACTATGTGATTAACACTCAATGAGTTTTAGGTTTGATCATGTTGCTTGTGAGAGAGGTTTTAGTCAACGGTCCGAACCTTTCAGATCCGTGTGTGCTTTACAAATCTCTATGTCATCTCCTAGATGTAGCTACCACGCCTATTTGGAGCTATTCCAAATGATTTGTTCTACTTGGAGCTATTCTAAAATTGCTCCATTATACGTATCCGGTATCTCTACTCGAGCTATCCGGATAGGTGTAAAGCTTGCATCGACGTAACCATTTACTGACGAACTCTTTACCACCTCCATAATCAAGAAAATTCCTTAGTACACTAGTTACTAAGGATAACTTTGATCACTGTCCCTGTGATCCATTCTTGGATCACTCTTGTACCCTAGACCGACTCATGGCAAGGCACACTTCAGTGCGGTACACAAGATAGCATCTTTGTAGAGCCTACGTCTTAATCATAGGGGACGACCTTCGTCCTTTCTCTCTATTCTGCCGTGGTCGAGCTTTTAAGTCTTAACTTCATACCTTACATCTCAGGCAAGAACTCCTTCTTTGACTGATTCATCTTGAACACCTTCAAGATCATGTTAAGGTATATGCTCATTTGAAAGTACCATTAAGCGGTTTTTGATCTATCCTCATAGATCTTGATGCTTAATGCTCAAGTAGCTTAAACCGGTTTTCACTTGAAAACACTTTTCAAGTAACCCTATATGCTTTACGTAAAATTCTATATCATATCTGATCAACAATATGTCGACAACATATACTCATCAGAAATTTTATAGTGCTCCCACTCACTTCTTTGGAAATACAAGTTTCTCATAAATTTGTATAAACCCAAAATCTTTGATCATCTTATCAAAGTACATATTCCAACTCCGAGATGCTTACTCCGGTCCTTATAAGGATCATTTGGAGCTAGCATACCTTTAGCATCCTTAGGATCGACAAAACTTTCGGATTGTATCACATACAACCTTTCCTTACGAAGACTGGTAAGGAAACTCGTTTTGTCATCCATCTGCCAGATTTCATAAATGCAGCTAATGCTAACATGAATCCGACGGACTTAAGCATCGCTACGGATGAGAAAATCTCATCGTAGTCAACTCCTTGAACTTGTGAAAAACTCTTTACCACAAGTCGAGCTTCATAGCCGTGACATTACCGTCCACGTCCGTCTTCTTCTTAAAGATCCATTTATCTCAATGGCTTGCCGATCATCGGGCAAGTCCACCAAAATCCATGCTTTGTTATGGTACATGGATCCTATCTCGGATTTCATGGCTTCTAACCATTTGTCGGAATTTGGGCCCACCATTGCTTCTCCATAGCTCGTAGGTTCATTGTTGTCTAGCAACATGACCTTCAAGACAAGATTACTACCACTCACTCAAGCGAAGACGCATCCTTGTCACCCTCACAGGTACGGTAGTGACTTGATCCGAAGTTTCATGATCACTATCATAAGCTTCTACTTCAATTGGTGTAGGTGCCACAGGAACAACTTCCTATGCCCTGCTACACACTAGTTGTAGTGATGGTTCAACAACCATATCAAGTCTCCACCATCCTCCCACTCAACTTTTCGAGACAAACTTTTCCTCGAGAAAGGACCCGATTCAAGAAACAATCCCTATTGCTTTCGGATCTGAATTAGGAGGTATACCCAACTGTTTTGGGTGTCCTATGAAGATGCGTTTTATCCGCTTTGGGTTCGAGCTTATCAACCTGAAACTTTTTCACATAAGCATCGCATCCCCAAACCTTTAAGAAATGACAGCTTAGGTTTCTCTAAACCATAGTTCATACGGTGTCATCTCAACGGAATTACGTGGTGCCCTATTTAAAGTGAATGTGGTTGTCTCTAATGCATAAACCATAAATGATAGTGGTAATTCGATAAGAGACATCATGGTACGCACCATATCCAATAGGGTGCAACTATGATGTTCGGACACACCATCAAACTATGGTGTTCCAGGCGGTATTAATTGTGAAACAATTTCCACAATGTCTTAATTATGCCAAATCTCAGAACTCAGATACTCATCTCTATGATCATATCATAGACATTTCATCCTCTTGTCACGATGATCTTCAACTTCACTCTGAAATTACTTGAACCATTCAATAATCCGGACTTGTGTTTCATCAAGTAAATATACTCTACATCTACTCGAATCATCGTGAAGTAAGAACATAACGATATTCATCAGATGCCTCAAAGACTCATTGGACTGCACACATCAAAATGTGTTACTTCCAACAAGTTGCTATCTTGTTCCATCTTCTCAAACCGAGGCTCTTGGTCATCTTGCCCATGTGGTATGATTTGCATATCTCAAGTGATTCAAAATCAAGTGAGTCCAAACGATCCATCTGCATGGAGTTTCTTCATGCATACACACCAATAGACATGGTTCGCATGTCTCAAACTTTTCAAAAACGAGTGAGTCCAAAGATCCATCAATATGGAGCTTCTTCATGCGTTTTATACCAATATGACTTACATGGCAGCGCCACAAGTAAGTGGTACTATCATTATTATCTTATATCTTTTGGCATGAAAATGTGTATCACTACGATCGAGATTTCAATAAACCATTCATTTCAGGTGCAAGACCATTGAAGGTATTATTCAAATAAACAGAGTAACCATTATTCTCCTTAAATGAATAACCGTATTGCGATAGACATAATCCAATCATGTCTATGCTCAACGCAAACACCAAATCTCGATGGTAGAGGGAGCGTGCGATGCTTGATCACATCAACCTTGGAAACACTTCCAACACATATCGTCAGCTCACCTTTAGCTAGTCTCCGTTTATTCCGTAGCTTTTATTTCGAGTTACTAACACTTAGCAACCGAACCGGTATCTAATACCCTGGTGCTACTAGGAGTACTAGTAAAGTACACATTAACATAATGTATATCCAATATACTTCTATCGACCTTGCCAGCCTTCTCATCTACCAAGTATCTAGGGTGGTTCTGCTTCAGTGACCGTTCCTCTTATTACAGAAGCACTTAGTCTCGGGTTTGGGTTCAACCTTGGGTTTCTTCAATAGAGCAGCAGCTGATTTGCCGTTTCATGAAGTATCCCTTGACTTGCCCTTGCCCTTCTTGAAACTAGTGGTTTCACCAACCATCAACAATTGATGCTCCTTCTTGATTTCTACTTTCGCGGTGTCAAACATCGCGAATACCTCAAGGATCATCATATCTATCCCTGATATGTTATAGTTCATCACGAAGCTCTAGCAGCTTGGTGGTAATGACTTTGGAGAATCATCACTATTTCATCTGGAAGATCGACTCCCACTCGATTTAAGTGATTGTTGCACTCAGAACAATCGAGCACAAGCTCAACGATTGAGCTTTTCTCCCTTAGTTTGCAGGCTAAGAAAATCGTCGGAGGTCTCATACCTCTTGACGTGGGCACGAGCCTGAAATCCCAATTTCAGCCCTCGAAAACATCTCATATGTTCCGCGACGTTTCGAAAAACGTCTTTGGTGCCTCAACTCTAAACCAATTAACTGAACTATCAAGTAGTTATCAAAACGTGTATGTCCGATGTTCGCAACATCCACAAACGACGTTTGGGGTTCAGCACACTGAGCGGTGCATTAAGGACATAAGCTTTCTACTGTCCGCATAATCGCCATCACAACTTTCAACTATATTTTCTCTAGGAACATATCTAAACAGTGGAACTAAAGCGCGAGCATATGACATAATTTGCAAAGATTTTTTGACTATGTTCAGGATAATTAAGTTCATCTTATGAACTCCCACTCAGATAGACATCCCTCTGGTCATCTAAGTGATTACATGATCCAAGTCAACTAGCCCGTGTCCGATCATCACGTGAGACGGACTAGTCATCATCGGTGAACATCTTCATGTTCTACTATACGACTCATGCTCGACCTTTCGGTCTCCGTGTTCCGAGGCCATGTCTGCACATGCTAGGCTCGTCAAGTTAACCCCAAGTGTTTTCGCTGTGTAAAACTGTCTTACACCCGTTGTATGTGAACGTAATAATCCATCACACCCGATCATCACGTGGTGCTTAGAAGCGACGAACCGTAGCAACGGTGCCGATCGAGGGAGAACACTTCTTGAAATTTTGTAAGGATCATCTTATTTACTACCGTCGTCCTAAGTAAACAAGATGCATAAACATGATAAACATCACATGCAATCAAATAGTGACATGATATGGCCAATATCATTTTGCTCCTTTGATCTCCATCTTGAGGGCTCCATGATCATCATCGTCACCGGCATGACACCATGATCTCCATCATCATGATCTCCATCATCGTGTCTCCATGAAGTTGTCTCGCCAACTTATTACTTCTACTACTATGGCTACCGGTTAGCAATAAAGTAAAGAAATTACATGGCGTTGTTAAATGACACGCAGGTCATACAATAAATTAAGACAACTCCTATGGCTCCTGCCGGTTGTCATACTCATCGACATGCAAGTCGTGAATCCTATTACAAGAACATGATCAATCTCATACATCACATATCATTCATCACATTCTTTTGGCCATATCATATCACATAGCATACCCTGCAAAAACAAGTTAGACGTCCTCTAATTGTTGTTGCATGTTTTACGTGGCTGCTATGGGTTTCTAGCAAGAACGCTTACCTACGCAACACCACAACGTGATATGCCAATTGCTATTTACCCTTCATAAGGACCCTTTTCATCGAATCCGTTCCGACTAAAGTGGAGAGATCGGCACCGCTAGCCACCTTATGCACGGTGCATGTCAATCGGTGGAACTTGCCTCACGTGGAGAGTACGTGTAAGGTCGGTCCGGCCGCTTCATCCCACAATACCGTCAAACAAGATTGGACTAGTAACGGTAAGCATATTGAACAACATCAACGCCCACAACTACTTTGTGTTCTACTCGTGCAAAGAATCTACGCAATAGACCTAGCTCATGATGCCATCGTTGGGGAACGAGGCGTAAATTCAAAATTTTCCCACGTGTCACCAAGATCTATCTATGGAGAGACCAGCAACGAGTAGAAAGAGAGTGCATCTACGCACCCTTGTAGATCGCTAAGCGGAAGCGCTCAAGTGAACGGGTTGATGGAGTCGTACTCGTTGTGATTCAAATCACCGATGATCAAGTGCGAACGCACGGCACCTCCGCGTTCAACACACGTACAGCCCGGCGATGTCTCCCACGCCTTGATCCAGCAAGGAGAGAGGAGAGGTTGAGGAAGACTCCATCCAGCAGCAGCACAACGGCGTGGTGGTGGTGGATGAGTGTGGCAATCCAGCAGGCTTCGCTAAGCACCACGGGAGAGGAGGAGTACTTGGGAGAGAGGAGAGGGCTGCAACCAAAGGCGTAGATCGAATCACGTGTATTCTGTGTGTCCTCCGGGCAGCCCTATGCCTCACTATTTATAGGGGAGAGGAGGCTGCGCCCCTTTAGGGTTTCCCACCCCAAGGGGTGCGGCCAGCCTCGAGATCCAACTGGGTGGCGGCGGGGGAGGAGAGGGAGGCGCAGGAGCATGGGCCTTAGGGCCCATCTGCCCTAGGGTTTGCCCCTCCCACCCTCCCCGCGCCTTGGGCCCCTTGTGGGGCGCACCAGCCCACCAGGGCTGGTTCCTCCCACACATGGCCCATGCAGCCCTCTCGGGGTAGGTGGCCCCACTTGGTGGACCCCGGACCTCCCGGTGGTCCCAGATTTTACCGATAAAACCCAAACTTTTCCGTGACCAAAACAGACTTCCCATATATAAATCTTTACCTCCGGACCATTCCGAACTCCTCGTGACGTCCGGATCTCATCCGGACTCAAACAACATTCGGTAACCACATACTAGCTTCCTTTATAACCCTAGCGCCATCGAACCTTATGTGTAGACCCTACGGGTTCGGGAGACATGTAGACATGACCGAGACGTTCTCCGGTCAATAACCAACAGCGGATCTGGATACCCATGTTGGCTCCCACATGTTCCACGATGATCTCATCGGATGAACCACGATGTCAAGGACTCGATCGATCCCGTATACAATTCCCTTTGTCTAGCGGTATTTTACTTGCCCGAGATTCGATCGTCGGTATACCGATACCTTGTTCAATCTCGTTACGGCAAGTCTCTTTACTCGTTCCGCAACACATCATCCCGTGATCAACCCCTTAATCACATTGTGCACATTATGATGATGTCCTACCGAGTGGGCCCAGAGATACCTCTCCGCTTGCACGGAGTGACAAATCCCAGCCTCGATCCGTGTCAACCCAATGACACTTTCGGAGATACCTGTAGTGCACCTTTATAGTCACCCGCTTCGCCAGGACGCTTGATACACTCAAAGCACTCCTACGGTATCCGGAGTTACACGATCTCATGGTCTAAGGAAGAGATACTTGACATTGGAAAAGCTCTAGCAAACGAACTACACGATCTTTGTGCTATGCTTAGTATTGTCTTGTCCATCACATCATTCTCCTAATGATGTGATCCCGTTATCAACGACATCCAATGTCCATAGCCAGGAAACCATGGCTATCTGTTGATCACAACGAGCTAGTCAACTAGAGGCTCACTAGGGACATATTGTGGTCTATGTATTCACACGTGTATTACGATTTCCGAATAATACAGTTATAGCATGAATAAAAGACAATTATCATGAACAAGGAAATATAATAATAATACTTTTATTATTGCCTCTAGGGCATATTTCCAACATCGAGGCCCTCCTACAGGCGGAACCGGACGTCCTGGACATGAACCGGGTGGCAGAGGCTCAACTCGACGCAGAGCGCGCGGATGCCGCTCTCATCGACGCCCTCCTGCAGGCGGAACCGGACGTCCTGGACTTGAACCGGGCGGCGGAGGCTCAACATGACGCGGAGCGCGCGGATGCTGCTGCCATCGAGGCCCTCCTGCAGGCGGAACCGGACGTCCTCAACTTGAACCGGGATGTGCTCTCGTCCGTGCAGAGCGCCCGCACGCTCCGCTTGAACGAGTAGCTGGAGGCTGAGGACAACCACGGTGCGGAGACACGCGTCGGCAGCGATGGCTGGTTCGCGCCGGCAGCCAAAGACGACGAGGCCGTCTCTTTTCACGAGCTGTGATAGTTTTTCTTTATGTTGTTGTTTTTATTGATCTTTTCATGTGTAAAAACGTATATTTGTTATGCAAGTCGCCTAACTTGGGTTAGTCTACCATTTCGGGCGGTTGGATGAATATCCTACGTCTCCTAACCCTTCTTTCCTTCTACCTCACCTCTTCTTCTTCCCCAACAGACCACCGCACGGGCTGTACGGATACTCCCCAACATGCGGTTGGATAAACGTACTCTATGAATGAAAATTATGTGTCAGCGATAGGATGGCTGAGTTTGGTTTGTTCACATGCGACAGCACATGTCAGTGAGGGTGCGTTCCCTTGGTTGGGTTTGCGGCATGTAGGAACGACTATGTGAGGGTGCGGTGTGACCGCGGTGTGCAGGAGCGACCGTGTGAGGGTGTCGTGCGACCGCGGCGTGCAGCAGCGATCGTGTCAGGGTGTGGTGCGACCGCGACAGCCGTGCGCAAGTGTACCTCCTTCTCATTTTGAAAACTTTAGGCAAGCTTGGCAAAAATGTGTGGCGAAGTTTGGCAATGCAAGGCCTAGACCCAAACAGGATAAGTACGTATGTACTGGGAGTACTAGTGTTGAAAAAGAAAGGCGGGGTTTTCCTTTGCAGGATTTAATCAATATAAATCCTCGTTTCATGTGTCAATTAATGCGTATTTTTTTCTCCAAAGACCAAAGAGCTAACCATCTCACTCCTCATCGCTTGATTAATGCAGCGCCATGCAAACCAACCTTCTCACTTCCGCATGCATGCTGGGGATATTAATGTCCTTGGTTGCTAACCATCAATTTTGCCTCGATTATTGTTAGTGGCCCTTTGCGAATTGTAATTTTGATATACTGGCCTTGTGTACAAAAATAATGGAGGTATTAACTATATTTGACTTCCTTTCCCATTGCAGTGACGTCGATGATATCTTTTTTTGTGGTTTGGCGAAGTTCGTTCGACGGAGAACACCATTGAGGGAGACCACGGTAAGTCATTCGCAAGTGCCGCCTGCAAGCCGAGATAACCGCCTTATTTGCATCCAGGAAGTACTACTAGGAGTACTAGTGCGGTGAGAAGGTTTCTCGAAGAAGACGATGGAGAAGCGGAGTCAGCGAAGAGTGAAATGATGGTTGCTTCATCCGTGCTTTTGTGATTTGACGCCTCACTGCTTTGTGATTTGTGATAGAAGGGACAGGGGAGTAGACTCTGTGCGCTATATTGTACTACATGCATCCAAGCACGGGAGAAAGAGTAGATACGTTGCATTTTTCTATTCCTTCAATCAATCAATCAGGGAGCTTCGGTTCCATCTTTTTGGCTCTGGCAACACCGTCCACAATGGTTCCCACGATGCCAAAAGCTATTTTAACATTTGGCTACACATTGTGAATGCCCTTAACCGTACCACATGGTTTTGCTCCTGTGTGCTATCTATACAAATCTCAATTATATTGATCTAAACAATTATAGAATCAAGATTAGTAAAAAGGAGGTGATTCTGCCGTGCGGATGGTGGGGGAGGTTTCTTATTTGAGCAATGCTACATCCACGTAATGGTTTACGTAAAGTTACAAACTGATGTGATGTGGGACTATTTGATTGGATTAAAGGAGAGGATTAGGCCCATCCCACCTGAAAATCAGGGGGGGGGGCATATATAGATTAGATGGAAAGTCTACGCAGAAACTACGTAGCCCTTTGTAAGTCTAGGATTAGGCTTCTTATTTTCAGAGGACATTGTCCTGGCGGTTTGCTAACATGCGGTCCCACGTATCAGTGTTTTACCAAGCTGATCTGCATCCCAGATGAGGCAGAACAACGGCAGAAGCAACACGTGGTTAAGTTGAAGAAGATGAGGGAGAAGCAGATTCAGCAATGAGTGAAATGATGGTTGCTTCGTCCCTCCAACTTCTTTTTTTAGCATTATTACTTCGTCCCTTCAACTTATCTGCGGGAAAGGTACAGATTTGTGATTTGACGCCTCATTGCTCATTACTACGCCGGCGCCATGACTGGGGTGCTTCACCCCGGTTGCTCTGCACTGTATTCCGGTATGGCATGTGGACCCGGTAGCTTGATGTCCCACATGTCGGCGAAAGGGACTAGAACATTTATGAAAGCAAGCGCTCCACTCTTACGACGGAGGAGTAGACGACACGACGGCCTAGTGAACTGTCACTTGTACTGTATAGTACTATAGTTTTGCTGTTTCGCATGATCCATCGATACAAACCCGATTAAACAGGAAAGGGCAGGATTTTTTCCGCGTGGTAGATGATACTGCCATACATTTCAAAGGCAATTTTAATGTATGCAAACAGAATAATTATAAGTAACAATATGATATCTAGTAAAATTAAAAACACATATGATTTATTGTGTTAGAGTGTAGTAGTAGTGCTGTATTGCATAGTTGTTAGATGTAACATGCGAGAACGTGTAGAGATGTAGTTTTGGAGGGCCTACAGAGAGAAAAGCGTAATACAGTCACTGAACTTTAGAATAAGCTGATTACGGTCACTATATATGTTTTGCGGTGATTATACGGTTACTTGCTCACGCTCAAAGATCGGATTGCACTCGCTGACCGCCAAATAGTCTGCGTGGCGCCATGTTGACTAGTTAAATTGACCACGTTCCTTGTGGGTCCCACCTATCAGTTCGCATAGGGAAAAGGTCAGATAAGCACAAATTTACGCAGCGCGACAAGGCTCCAACCCATGCGCGGGAATCAGCTGGTTGTGTATGTGTCTGTCAGGGCCTGATGTGTGTGCATGCACGTGTAGGTTGAGCACTTGAGTGTGAGAGTGTGTGTTGGTCGTGTGGTGTACTGGTGTGTGCATGCATGCGTGCATGTGTGCGTGTGAGTGTTGCGTGCGTGCATGGCTGCGTGTGTAGGTGTGAGTGTTGCGTGTGTGCGTGGGTGCATGTGTTTGTGTGAGTGTTGCGTGGATGCAGTTCGTGTGCATGCGTGCGTGTGTGTATAATCGCCACACCAACTCCTGTGTGTTAAAACAGATGGCTCAGCATACCAATACAAGGCCTCCTTGTCTGCTTGTGCTTCATGGTCATGACTTCAACCACCGCCCAAATATTTTTTGTCGCTTTTTTCATTCTTACTAGCAAGATGCTCGTGCGTTGCACGTAACATCAAGATGCATTTGTATGACTTGTTTATCTTGTGAGAGAAAAGGATGAACGGGAAGGCCTTATTTGCAAATGTGGAGAGGTGTGTGGGTACTTTTTGCAAAATTGCCATAGTTTATTTCCTATCCGCCGATATAAATCGGACGGCCTATATTGCGTGATGGCAGGCACACCATCATCACCAACTCTGTTTTTTATAACAGTGTATTTTATGTATTTTATAAGAGTGTAGATGTAGAGTAGATACAAGTCGACAGGTGGGCACGATGGTAGTGAGATAATGTGATGCAACACTAGAGGTGCCACGTGGAGCGTTTAACTGGTCAACTAGTCATGTCATGAGAAAATACAGAGTTGTATGGTGAGCCCGTGACTGTATAACCACTAAACATAAATGGTGACCGTAATGAGTGGATTTTGAAGTCCAATGTACGTATCGTGCTTTCGCTTCAAATACAATGATCGTCATTGCATATATCATGAGAGAAAGATGAAACAAGCGTGAATTTTCTGGGGGCTTACTTTTAGAGGACCTGGAGATAGTTTTGTGTGCATACGTGAAAGGGGCGTATAGGGGGGGGGGTATGCGATGGAGAGAGAGAGATGCTCTTCGGTTCTCTTTATTATGACTAACTTTGTATATAGTATAAAAATATACAAATTCACAGTGCGGAATAAATATCATTGTGGGCACCATGCAATGCAAATTAGCATTCGTACTCCTCCATATAACTTAGTAATGTTGTATATATGTAGAAACTCTAAAATAAATATTTGGCCACACTTTAATCAAAAGGAATGTTGTATGCGAAGTAAACGTGAAGAGAGGGATTTTTAGAACAATGGGGTATGTGATGTAACATGTGTGAATGTGTAGTTGATGCATTTGGCGGGGCCTAGAGAGGTATGTGTGTGTATTACGTATCGAGAGAGGCATGGATAGAGAGGCCGACGGGGGGGCGTGGGAGAGATAGCACGAGAAATGAGAGTGGTCTAGAGAGAGAGATGAATATGACGTCACGACAAGAGATTCCATTCCCTTGAGTGTGTATATGCAAGGGGGGAGGGAATAGAGGCACCAGGAGAAATTTTCTGTGTGTATGGTGTTTGTGTTTGTATGTGTGGGTGTGAGAAGATAATGAGACGTGGGGGCAGAGGGTGTGTTACCACATGAGGTCTGGTGGGTAGAGGTGAGGCCCTTCGTTCGGTTCCATCCTGCGGCACATTGGTCGGCCCATGACGCATTTGGGAAGACCCATGGATGACTAGTCGTACAAGACAAAGATAGCAGAATTGTGAAGCTGTTTCCACTGACAAAGCCAGCTAGGATTTATAACCCTAGGTTCTCAGACTAAGGTAACCCCTTTATCTCTGATACTACTATTCATCTAACCTAACTTTAAGGGGCATCCTACAGAATGCTCTGCTGGAATCATACTCGTCGATTAGGAAGGGAGGTGTGAGACAATGCGTGAGAGACAGGCGTAAAGATAATGTGCGTACATGAGACACGTAGGTAGGTCCATGTATATAGAAAGGGTCGACGAGGATTGTGCATGTGTATGTTTGCGAGAGGGCGAGTGCTTGTGATAAAGAATAGTGAAAACAGTTGTAAATGGTTACGAGAGGGAGGGAGGGTTATATCTAGAGCATGTGTGCAAGAAAGACACCTCGGGAGAGAGTGTGTGAGCATGTGTGAGAGACCACTGATGGAGAGTGAAACTACACGTAAAAGACTGCTCTACACATTGATTAAAGATATAAATTGTATCCAAATATTAGGATGGGATCATGATATTTGCAATTCGCGTAAGGAGCGGTCATTGATCCATCAGACATCTAGATACTATCGAATTTGAGCATGTCTATGTTATTATTGACACAACTGATCCACATAGTTAGTATTTTGAACTCCAGACAATGCATCACTTTAGCAATCGAATATAAACATGAGTATAGTTCATGTTGTGTGTGTAAAGCACATTATACATATGAAAGTTACACAATGGACATTATAAATAGCTACCTATGAACTAGCATACATTTGAATTCAACTTAAGGTGGTTTAAAAAAATCGAATTAAACATGAAGTCCATTCAATTATTTGAATTTGATATCATGGAATATGTAAACCATACCTAAATTATGGGGGCACCAATCTTTGCTTTGATTTTGTACACAATAGCATATGTATTCATGTACAAAATAGATTCAAATTTAGCTCCTCCATTCCAAAATAATCATAGTTATAGGATTTTCAAGTGTCAAAATTTCAAAAAGAAGCAGATAATTTAGTGAGATTTTCAAACATACAAGGTCAAATATAACGTTGTCTATTTAGGTTAATCCTCATAGTTCAAGATTACTCTAAACGTGAATTCTTGTGTTTCAAAATTTTGAAAGAAGCGCCAAAAGAGCCTCTACTCGCCGAAACCGCCTGAGACCAATGTTTGGCAGTACAAGGAAATTACTTTTCTAATAACTCCAATCCGTGAAACCTACCGGCCCGACGTACAAAGGTCTAAACCGAGGTAGGTTTGTAGCTTCATCTAAATGCCACACAACCACCTCCAAAAAACGTTCATACACAATGGCCGCCTAAGCAAACATGCGCGCAGCAGAAATCGCTCCCGCCCACTGTTTGAGACACCTGGGATTACCATCCTACCCCCGACCCGTAGTAGGTCCGAAATTTAAGTGGGGGGCAAAGTTTGTACTTTCCCCAAATTTCAAACAAGCGCGTCCCATCTTCAGTTCAAAAAAGCCAAAAACAAGCGCATCCCAGACCGAAACATGGTTCCCCCTACCCGTCCGATTCCCCACTCGTACTCCGTGGGCGCCAAAAGTACCTCTCCACCAGCCGCGAAACCCCGGCGTCCTCCGTCCGCCACCCCATCCCACCCATCAACTGCCACCCTCCTCCATCACACCGGAGCCGATACCCCAACGCCGTCGTCCACCGCAACCTCAACCGCAACACCCTCCACGGCTAGTAGTTGAAGCCGAGGCCGAGCCATCCGTACCCGAGCCAGTTCAGCCACGCCGTCCTACGCCTCACCGCTGCCGCTCCAACTTCGCCACCCTCCACCGCACCGGAGTTGTTCCTGCTACGCTGTCCTTTGCCGCCTCGGATCTGCTTCCCTTCCGCCGACATACGGCCATGGCAACACAGTCAACAATTTGGCCATGGGTTCGTCCAAGCCTGCACCCTCCAGAACATCGGTTTCCCCGGTGAAAAGAAGAAGATCGGCATGACATGTGGAGATGACCACACCGGCAACCGAAAAAGGTACTCCTCTTCCCTTATTCATGCAAATCTTACATCTCTGCTTGCACGGTATTCATCCAACAAAAGACACTAGTTGACCGCTTCTTCTTGATACTAGATGTTCCTAGTAACTCGCAATGCACAAGGTTTCTCCACATATACTATTTAACCTTAGCTAGAGGTCCGTCGCCCCCCTGAATTTCAATTTCTGGCATGTTGATTCCCAATTAACGAAAGCATTCCCAGGTGTGACAGGCGCTAGTATGCCTATTACACGAGGGAAGCAGTGCCTTGGTGTTTATCTTAGGGGCGTGTGCGGTCTAGAGATACTGGCGCCCGATCTGGAGGTCGGCCGGGATTAAAGGGATGGCCTGGGGGCGCTGCCAAGCACGGCGGTGGTGTGAGGTCGATGGAAGGGCGTGGCAGCGGAGGCAGGGGTCTGGGCTGGTGGTCGCTGTCGGTTCGAGAAAGATCATCAACAGTGACTGGCGGGAGGTAGACGAAGGCCATCTGCCCGTTCCATATAGATCAGATGGTTCATTAAAAAAATCGACTGACCTATTTATTTTCAGTCGACTGTTATCTCAGATATGACCACATGTGGTGGTGTGCTGGAGGAGTACCTGCATTTCCTGTGCTCATATATTACAAAATCATACGGAGTAGAATCTAATTTTGTTTGCCATGCAATGTTGTAGAGCTATCATATGAATCATGTCATTTATTTTTCAGCCACCTGCTATCTGCTACTTTTACAGTGCACTAGTTCTGCACACACTTCACCCATACTCTCACTATTGTGTTTTTATGCAAGGGTATTTCAGAGTCTGCCGAAAGAGAAGCAAAAAATAAATGAGAGAAGTTGAACTAGGCACGACACATTACAGCGCTATAAAGGGTGCAGTATCAGCAGATGGAGACGGTAAACGTAGCTCTGGAGTTATGACCTCGGTCACAATGAACCACAATCCCAGGTGCTTGCTTTAACTTCGCGGTGTCATATGTGGTTGCATGTTCCATATGGTGTCTAGCTTGTATTCGAAAGGCCGAAGTCAGTAAGATATTTTTTTACATGAACCACCATCCCGTGAGCACCAGAAGACAAATAGCTAGTCAGGGCACTGGCCGAGCTAGTGACAAGCCCAGGAAAGATATGCATCACCTAGAAGCCAACTAAAAAGCTGCGATGGTGGCGAAGCAGCCCGCCTCCCACCAGCTCTCAGGTACTAGATGATCATGCTCACCACTCCAGCCGGATGTCTGGCTTGTATTGCTTCCAATTTGGTTAAATTGCATCTACTTAGCTTACACATTATACCTTTGAATATGACATACCTTTTTGTTTTTGGTACATATTAGTACATCTGTGTATTAACCATGTTCTTACATCAAACTAATGTTCTTGTGTATCCCTCATCAATCACTTATGACGAGGCAGGCGGGCAAGGGGATTACTCCTCATTTAAAGAATGCAGCGTCGCCCTCCGACATGATTCTCAAGAAATGTAAATGCTACATGAAGATAGTGAACGAGCTCAGTAGTTGATTACAAGATTTCTACACTAGCATCGCATGTGCTTGCTCTAACTTGGCAGCGTGATATGTGGTTGCATGTTGCATATGGTGTGCAGATTGTAATTCTTCCAATATGGTTAAACTGAATGTGCTAGTCTGCTTAGCTTATACATTATACCTATTAATGTCACATGCTTTCCTGCATTTAGTACATAGTACATCTGTCTATTAAGCATGTCCTTACATAAAACTATTTTTTTTGTATCTCGCATCAATCAATATGACGAGACACCTTTAGTATATGTAGTGCGATATTAGTTGCATCTTTCATATGATTTATAGCATGCGCTGCTTCTAATTTGTTGAAATTCCATTTATGATGGGACGCTTTTAACTTGGCAGAGTCATATTGGTTGCATCTTTCATGTGGTGTCTATCTTGCATTGCTTCTTATTTGCTGGATTGGTTTCTGCTTAGTTTACACAAATAGTTGTGAACATGCCATGTCGTCTTGTTTTTCGTACAAATTCCATCCTGGTATCATGTGTTTGCCTTACATCAAAGTAGTGATTGTCAATATCATGCATGAATGAGTTCTGAAGAGAGAATTTTATTGCTTTTTCTTGTCGGTTTTACTTGACAATTCAAAATCAATAAAGCGGAAGGAAGTTAGCAAGGCAGCTGATAAAGGTGCTCCTTCCTAACGGAGGGCCTCTATAGTTTCTACTCCTCCACACCCCCAAGATGATTTCCAAGACAACACATGCATAGACACTCAACAAAGCTATGTTTAAGATGAGCACGTCTCCACTAGTGAAGCATCACCGGTGCTCCCTCTAACTTGGCATTATTATATGTGGTTGCATGTTATGTGTGATGTCTAGCTTGTATTGCTTCTAATTTTGTTGAATTCCATCTGCTTACTTTACACATTATACTTGAATAAGACACGTGTTCCTATTTCTAGAACATACAATATATGTCTATCACACCATGTTCTTACATCAAATTACTACTGTTGTGTAACCTGCAACAATCACTTATCATAAGACACATTTGACTTTGGAGTGTGATATAGGTTACATCTCACATTCTTTTCTATCTTTACTACTAATTTGATGAAATGGCACTTATGACGAGATAGTTTTAACTTGGTAGAGTGATATTCGTTGCATCTTTCATACGGTGTCTAGCTTTCATTGCTTCTAATATGTTGAAATGCCTTCTCCTTAGTTTACACATCATAAGCTGTGAATATGCAATGCTGTGAATATGCAATGGCACTAATGACGAGAGACCTCTAACATGGTAGTGTGATGTTGTTTGCATCTTGCATAAGATTTATTTCTTGTACTGCTTCACATTTGTTTAAATGCCATTTATGATGATACACTGTTAGCTTGGCAGAGCGATATTTGTAGCATCTTTCATATGGTGTCTACCTTCCATTGCATTGCTTTTAATTTGGTGAAATGTCTTCTTCTTAGTTTACACATCATAGTTCTAGTTATCTCTTCCGTCCTGTTTTTCATACATATTACATCCTCCTATCATGTGGTTGTCTAACATCAAAGTTCAGTTTGTCTGCATCACGCATCAATTTGTTCTGAAGAACTAAATTGTTATTCGTTTTTCTTGTCGGCTTGACTTAACATGGCACAGAGAAAGAGGAAGAAACACAGAATGGCAGGGAATGAGAAGCGGATGAATCCTGTAGATTCTGCTGGTACTGATGGTGCAATAGAAGGTCAAAGTCCAGCGGAAAATTCTACAAACACGGCATCCCATGCTACACGAGTTGCAAAAAAAGGAAAACAGAAACAAATAGCTGCCACCAAACAAGTAGAGACAGCCCTAGTTCTTGCAACACCTACCATAGTACTACCAGCTGCATGACTTACTCGTGCGTCAACTGAGCTAGCAGCACGTTCCCAAGCTCCCTTGCCACCTGACACTACTTCCCAAGTACTCTTGACACAAGACGAGTTGGCAATATCAGATGAACCTTGTGAGCTTCAACAGCAAGAAGGTAGTTGCTGGAGTCAAGTTACAGTTGCATGCTTCTTTATATGTAGTCTCACAGTTTGATGTACACTCACACTTCCTATGTTCGTTGTTGGACTAGCACCTAGGCGCAAGAGGAAACAAACATCAGGGATAATGCTCGATAGGTTAACAAAATCTGGAGGAGGAAGAATGGAGATGCGTTTTGAGGCAGTTTTAAAAAGCCCACGTGATGCTACAGAGTCAGCCAAGTTAGTATCAGAGGCAGCGGTTGCCGTTAGGTGTCATGTACGTATCCTCCCAACATGGATTCAGTACAGGAATGACAAAGACGAAACCTAGTTCAACACCTTCCTCGACCATTTATCTGTAAGTATGGTTATGTATGGAAACTAGTAATATCGTCTTGCTCTGTCCCATACTTTCTATGTTGCTGATAATGAGACTCCCATAATTTTCAATAGATGAGGTTCAAGTTGGATAGCCAAGATGATGCAACTAGACAAGCTTGCACCCATGTTTTCAAGTCTGCTCATGACAAGATCGGTATAACTTGAGGAAAACTCACTTTGAAGGCAAGGCTAACAGTGAACTTTCCCAAACATCTCCAGTGGAAAATATATCGGATGAAGACTGGAGGGGCCTTGTTAAACACTGGTATTGTCTGAGGTATTAGGTACATTATATATATGTGATCAGATCACATGTTGCTGTCCTATTTACGCATGTGCCACACAAATCTATCTTCTTGTAGGTGAACTGTTCAAAGAACATGGCCAACTGTCGGGGGGAAATGCTGCCCGCCGCGGACACCTATGGGGCCGGGGCCCCTTTGTGAGTGCGGTACGAGGGCGGAGGGAGAACAGAGAGCAGATCGAGGCGAGCACGCGGGCGGATTTTACCCAGCTTCGGAGCTCTCCGGAGAGATAAAACTCCTCTGCTGCTTTGTGTTTAGATTGAGCTTGCTCGAGAGTACGAAAGGCAGTGGTGGTGATGCGTGTGTCGAATGAGCGAACCTCCTCTACGCTGTGCATGGGCCTCCTTTATAGTACAAGGGGTCACCGACAGTGTGTCAACGTAAGAGAAAGGGGTAAAATGTAAAAGTGGTGGTAGTTGGAACAAGGGGGAATAGTGAAGCTACAAAGCATGAGCAAAGTGGTTTCGCTTACTTTTGACAAGGGGGACAAGGGCATTTAATGCCCGCCTCCGCCGACCCCAAAAGCTCCCGCCTTGCGCGTCTCCGCTCGCCACGGCGATGGATCCACCACCGTGAAGTGCCACCGTGTCCCCAGTTGCACAGCCATCCGCCACGCCGCCCCTCGGAGAGGCTCCAGGCACGCGTCAGGTGATGATGAGCCGAGCGCAGCACACAACAGAACTCTCCCGCAAGCACCTTGCCGGGTCTTGACCTTGCCGGGCCAGGAGCTTGTCGGCTCAGAACTTGTCGCCCCCGGCCTCGCCGAGGCGCATGCGCGCCGAGGCGATCTTCTATGATGTAATCTTTAGTCTTCCCGGCGAGCTCCTCTCGCCGGGTCTTATGTGAGTGATGTAACCTCGAGCTCGAACGGCCTTCAGAAGCTCCGCTTGCCGGATCTCGATCTTCTGCCTTGTACACTTTGTTCTTGAATCGCTGATATGGAGTAGGAAGGTCCCCGCAAGCACATGGTAAAACTTTGCCGGGAGGCTGAATCGCCAGTGCACAAGTTGGGGTACCGAGGTACCCCTACCTTAGTACACCAACAGAGCCCCGGCCTGGGCCACACACGGTGCCGAAGCGCTGTTGGGCCAGGCCCAAAACAAAGGCACGGGCACACGCGCCCACGGCGCGTCGAATCCACTTTCAGATCCGCCAGATGCCCTCAGAACGCACGCGCCGATTGCGGCGTCGTGGGAGAAGTGGGCGGCGCAGGCGTCTTTAAGGCATCCACGCCTGCGGATCGTGGTGCAGGCGAGGTCACTTCACCCGCCGCCTCGCCTCGCCGCCACGCTGCCCTCATGCACGGGGTCGGGCGGCGAAGGTGGGAGACCAAGCCGCCACGGGCGGAGATGGTGGGTCGACCCCGCCTCCCGCCGCCTGCCTCCCGATTGGCCGGGCAGGGCGGTTGAGTTTCCCACCTCGCCCTTTAAAAGGGCGGAAGGGGAGCACAATGGTCTCACACTTCATCTTCTCCTTCGCCTTCACTTCGCTTCTTCTTTACGCCATGGAAGGAGGAAATCCCGCTTTCAATCTGGCAGCGAGGGTCGCCTCAGTAGCGACTTCTCCCTATCTCAAGACCTGTGGCGGGCGGAGCCGCCACGAGGGGAGAGGGAGAGGGCGAGGCCGCGGACGAGGCCGAGGGCGTGGTCGAGGCGGACGGGAGGGGCGGTCGCGGCGATGTGCCTCCCCGCCCCTCCGCCGGCTCCTGCCCCGAGGCGGTCCACACCGAGACGATCCTCGGGAGTTCTTCATCAAGCTGCGCCGAGCGCCTGACGCCGCCCGCTGCCGGGCCCTGTCATGCGCGATGGAACCGGATCCGCCCGAGGTGATGGAGTTATGATGAGGGGCTGCGGGATCAGCGGCACTCGAGTGAGTGTCGTGGTCCCCAGCCCCGGCGTGATGTACTTCTCGACCGAGGGTGGAAGACGTCGCCGGATCCACAGCTTGACGGCGGGTTTACCTCCATTTCAAGTTAATGGAGGGCGACCTTCTCGCCGCCAAGGTCTTCGGGATTCCGGACCCGGCGAGATGCTGTGGACAGCTCCTCCGATAGCGAAGGTCCTCCTCGAGCGAGAGTGACGAGGAGGGGAGCGACAGCGGCGGCGAGGAGGATGGCGGGTCCGACTAGGCGCCGGATCCCGCCACAGCGCCACCGGCGACCCCATCTTCCGGGTCGCCTGCCTTCAACTCCCCGGGCCGCCTTCTTGGGGCTGGCGAGGGAGGCTGTCAAGAGGAAGAGGGGTGGCGCAAGGCCGCCAAATCGAGTACGAGGGCGAGGAGCCTCGACAGCAGGCCGACGCTCCACCACCCTGCCTTCAAGCTCTGCCTCCGACGCCTGCCTCAAGCGCCAAGCTCCCGGCCGCCCCGGAAGTTCTCTTGGGTCTTCTCGCGCCTGTAGCTCTCCTAGGCGCCTTTGCCTTCCCGCAAGCTTCTCTTGCCGGGACTCTTGACCTACCTCCCAACTCCCGAACAGAGAAACAGAGAGGGATCACGGCATCTTATCTTTCTATTTGTAAGCCCTCGGCCTTAGTTGCATTTAAAATATGTAATCCTCTCTATCATGTTTTTCATCCTCTATGGACTTGTACTAAATTAGGATGTTTTAATGAAAAGAAAGGAATGCTTGCCGGGCCATATCCTTTGCTCACAGTACCCCTTGTATGATTTCCCCACGCTCGAGGAACCTTGTCGGAGGAAGCACACTTGCCGAAAAGCGAACATCAACAGCCACCGGCGGTGTTGCTCCCGCAAGAACCTTGCCGGGTTAGTTGCGCGCACTTGTATCGTGAGCGGACTCAAACTAATCAAGGGCTTAACTTAGCCACGACGCCGCTCCTTCCACGCATGGGTCATTCATACAAGGTACAACAGTTCCTCGAAGAGACACGGTTTTGCATTCCCTAGTCCATAAGAGGATGCATGATGAGGATGAAAACTTATCCGATATCACAGCCCCGGCGACTTTGGCTTGCCGATGAATTCGCCGCCGCAGCCCCCAAAGAACACCGGGCTTGCCGCCAAGGGATCTTGGTACCCACAGCCCCTAAGCAACTCGCTTGTCGAGGCCTGTGTGCCGGTGCGCCTTTGCTCTTTCCTTGCACCGTTATTTCACCATGAGAACAACTTAGACAGCGCTGCAATAAGTTACTTTTTTGTAATGTAACCGCGGTCGGGCAATGCAATGCCATGTTTCATCCCTTGTATGTTCATACTTCACGCTTTTAGGGAACTTGCGGGCGAAGCACACTTGCTGAAAAGCGAACATCGCAGTTCACTGGCGGTGTCTGTTCCCGCAAGAAACCTTGTCGGGCCAGTTGCAAAGCCAAGACTTGTATTGTTGAGCGGACTCAAACAAAGCAAGGGTGCAACTTAACCATGACTCGCTCCTCCGCACAAGTTTCCCATACAAAGGACGCCCCATGGCAAGGCTTGCTGCGCACGCCTCTACTTTACACCCTTTGTGCGCTTTTACCCCACGCCTGTGGAAACTTGCCGCAAATGGCCCTTGTCGCGAAGTGCCGAGATGTTGAACTCAAGCAGCCTCACTGGCCAAGGTCCTACCGCAAGCAACCTTGCTTGCTGCTAGTCGCAACGCACTTAGGTTGCTGAGCGGACTCGAAAACTAAACAAGGGCGCGACACTTAGCGCAGCTCACTTAAATCGCTGAGTGTGCTCGAAGCAAGATAAGGATGCGGCTACCGCTGGTAGGTTCCTCCGCCGCACAGCATCGCAGCATAAAGAACGAAAGCACGAGGAACATAACATAAAAAAAGCATGGAACCAAGTAGTGCTTTGCACAAAAGCTCTGACGACTTAGCTTTTCCATTCTTCTCGCGATTCGCAAGGCCGCACTTCTCCCTTGATTTCCTCCCTTGCACGCTTTCTCCTCACGCCTGTGGAACCCGCCAGGCGAACACACTTGCTGAGTGCGGAACATCAGCAGCCTGGCCGGCGGTGTTGCCTCCGCAGAAGGACTTGTCGGGCTAGTTGCAGCGCGCCTTCATCGCTGAGCGGACTCAAAACGGATTAGGGCGCAACTTAGCCACGATCCGTCCCCTTTGCAAGACAGGTTTTCCGCATAAGGTAATGGACTTTCAAGGGACACGGTTCAAAAGTTTGAAACCGACCGCTTTTGCTTTACTTGCCGGTGGAGCTCGATGGCACGCCCTCGACGGCGACGCAGCACTCCGGGGAGGTGCGCTAGCCGGAGTAGGCACCAGAGCTGTTCTTGCCGGGCTTAGTCTTTGGCAGATTCGCTTTGTCTCTCGCACTTGCCGGCGGAGTTCGATGGTGCGTCCTCGACGGCAACGCAACGCTCCGGGGAGGTGCGCTTGCCGGAGCGAGCACCAGAGCTGTCCTTGCCGGATTTGGCGTGGAGCTCGATGGCGCGTCCTCGACGGCAACGCAGCGCTCCGGGGAGGTGCGGTCGCCGGAGTGGGCACCAGAGCTATCCTCGCCCCAGCGGGCGGGTACCACCTCCCGTGGTACGGCGCTGCTGGGCGGTCGTGTGCTGAGATGGACGCGGATCTACGGAGACTGAGGCGCGGTCATCCGTCCTGTCCTTGGATCTGGCGGTGCCGCGAGTGTCTCCCGGCCGGCGCCCCTTCCGACGGCGTCTCTTCCGCCACCGCTGGCTCGGTGGCGGCGGAAGAGATGCAGACGGGCCTGCAGCCCCAAGCCTTCTTCTTCGGGCCATAGCGCAGCTTGTTGATGAAGTCGCCGATTTAAATTGGAGAGGTTGATGAAGAGCGCGCCTCGCGAACGCCGGATCAGGTCCGCGACACCTCGACGCCTCTACCGGGCGCGCCGAGATGTCGGGGAATGCTGCCCCATGGACACCTATGGGGCCGGGCCCTTTGTGAGTGCGGTACGAGGGCGGAGGGAGCACAGAGAGCAGATCGAGGCGAGCACGCTGGGATTTTACCCACTGAGCTCTCCCGAGAGATAAAACTCCTCATGCTGCTTTGTGTTTAGATTGAGCTTGCTCGAGAGTACGAAAGCGGTGGTGGTGATGCGGTGTCGAATGAGTCGAACCTCCCTACGCTGTGCATGGGCCTCCTTTATAGTACAAGGGTCACCGATGTGTCAACGTAAGAGAAAGGGGTAAAATGTAAAAGTGGTGGTAGTTGGAACAAAGGCGGAACAAAGAAGCTACAAAGGCATGAGCAAAGTGGTTTCGCTTACTTTTGACAAGGGGGACAAGGGCATTTACGCCCATCGCCGACCCCAAAAGCTCCCGCCTTTGCGCTCTCCGCTCGCCACGGCGATGGATCCACCACTGCGGAAGTGCCACCGTGTCCCCAAGTTGCACAGCCATCCGCCACGCTGCCCCCGAGAGGCTCTGTGGCACGCTGGGCTGATGAGCTGGAGCGCAGCACACAACAGAACTCTCCCAAGAAGCACCTTGCCGGGTCTTGACCTTGCTGTGCCCGGGAGCTTGTCGGGCTCAGAACTTGTCGCCTCGCCTCGCCGAGGCGCATGCGCGCCGAGGCGATCTTCTATGATGTAATCTTAGTCTTCCCGGCGAGCTCCTCTCGCCGGGTCTTGCGTGAGTGATGTAACCTCGAGCCCGAACGAGCTGCTGGCAAGCCCGCTTGCCGGGTCTCGATCTTCCGCCTTGTACACTTTGTTCTTGAATGGCTTGATATGGAGTAGGAAGGTCCCCGCAAGCGCTGTGGTAAAACTTTGCCGGGAGGCTGCAATCGCCTGCAGCACAAGTTGGGGTACCGAGGTACCCCTACCTTAGTACAATCGACACCAACCGCATTTAAAGTGAAATTCCAACAGCATTTACGTGATCTCGTAGCTATATTGCACAATCGCGAGGCTCTTGTAATTAGGTGTGTTTCACTTTTTCGCTGTACCATATTATCGATCTATATTGACTTGTTCGAAATGTAGAGGAAAGCCCGCAAGAACCAAAAAGTACCGAACCAAATGTCAGAGAAATCTTCAAGGACCTGTCACACCAGCAAGAAGAAGGGCATGACTACACCGCTAAAGCCATCTAAAGTCCTTAATCCTCATGCCTTTTAACTACTACTTACTATGACTTGTGCCTTGAATCGCATGGTTTGCAGCCAATGTCTATTACTCTTTTCAATTTTATACACAATTGTCTTAGCATATCATTGCACCTTACAAGGTTTAAAAGAGAGGAGTGATGTTCCTTTGATCTTGACCCGTAATCTAGTTCCGCGGCGGACTTGCCCACACAATGTTACAATTGCTCGCTTGTCTCGTTTCTCGCTTGTTTTGTGATATGAATGATGTCATACTATGCTTACCGTATTATAAACTTCGCCTCTTTATCCTTAGCCCTCACTACAATGTGAAGAAATAGACAATACATTAGCGATGGTACATGGTCATATGTTTGGAACCTGGTTTTATTATGTACTTTGCAATAAAATACAACTAATATTTTATATAGGTTCACCGTAATAAGTTCTCAGATATAGACCAAAGCTATTTTGTTTGGTTTTGATGCCTCGCTAATATCTTCTCGCTCGTACTACTAATGTAAAACCTCAACTTTTCAGCTAGCTATGGAAAAATGAGGAACTGCCACCTTTTGAAGGTGGCGAGGCAACTATAACCGCAATGTCGCTCTTGCTGCAAAGGGTCAAGATCGCCCACTAACAAAGGCTAACAAAGACGCTCTCGCGTATACCGGGTTGGTTGTTAAGGCAATATTGTCCAAACCGCCTCAGATCAAGATAAGCAAGCTCAAAGCAATGTTGTATCTCAAGCGCCCGCACACAAGTCCATTCCCTAACAGAGACCCTTTGTGAAACAAGGAGAAACATTTCTCAATGTCGTCAAGATATGCATGGTGTTGAAACCAGACTATCAGACATTTGCTATGTTATTCAGGAGCCTAGGGGAAATGAAGGCGAGTGTTATGGTGCTCCATTGGACAATACAACATGAAAACGTAACAGTCAGGTCAAATGAACCGAGCTTCTGAACTTCTGGTGGTGCATTTATCTGCTAGACTATTAAGTTTTATGCCAACCTTCCTTTTGTTATATAGTTGTAATTTGTTTTGGTGCGATACAAAGTTTATTCTTAACGTGCAGCCACCAGCTGAAGATAACTGCAAGCCATTTTTGTAAAGTGTAGGGTGTTCTTATATTTGCACTGGTGGTGATCTTTGATGCCGAGTGGATGTAATCTATGCAATCGCCTTAATAGCCTACCGTTAGTTTCAGCCTTATTTATTTCCTAGTTTTCCTTTTCCCTGGTTTGCTAGTGGCCGCAACTACCATGGGCCATATACAGGACATAGGATCCATGGATCTCCCACGGGTCGTCGATAAATGGGCCTGTAATCGGTGGGCCTCGGGCCTTCGATAAATGGGCTCAGAATCGTGGGCCTCGGCCGCTTGGATAAATGGGTCTACATGGGCCGAATCGGGCGAATTGGTATCACCAAAGATGGTAATCGCCATTAACGTGCCAGTAGGACAGCAAAGGCTTATTTCTCACCACAGCATAACCGGCCGTTAATGGGCCGTAATATAGGACCGGCCGAAACGGCGAACGGGTTAACAGCCGTAAAAGGGCCGATTTTGCCATGGGCCGATTTTGGCCCATTAGGGGAACAGTCAAGAACGGGTCGATTTTTGCTATGGGCCAATTTGGCCCATTAGGAGAACAGGCCAAGAACGGGCCGACTTCTTGCTATGGGCTGAATTTGGCCCATTAGGGAATAGGCCAAGAACGCGTTTAAGTAATCAAGGGCCTAACAGAGCCCAAGAATGTATGGGCCGCCAATAGGCCGAAGCTAACACGGAGCTGAAACGCCCATGTAAATCACGGCCGTTAACGGGTACAAAGAAAATTACTGTTCATTATGGGCTAGGGTCATCGTGGGCCTGTAAAGGGCCGAAAGATACGAAGGCCTCATATGGGCCGAAAGACGTCGTGGGCCATACATGGGTCGAAAGTGAAATGGGCTGGTGTTATATTTGACGGCCCACATAACGTTGTTGGGCCGATTTCCTTTATGGCCTAACAGGCCATGAGTTAATGGGCCGTAGAATGGGCTATTTGCGAAGAGACCGTTAACAGGCTTTTCATGCGCCAGCCCGTTAACTTTTGACCAAGTCAAACGGGCCAGCTTTGTAAGCTAAATGGGCCGATGGTGGGCCGTGGCATGTGTCGACATATCATAGATGCCTATCTGACCCGCTGACGAGCTGGCACGTGTTTCATCCGGCCAATAAGAATTTTACACGTGGAAATTTCCCATTGGTCGGGGCTGTTAACGGGTTATCGGATCCAAAACCCGACCCGATAGCTTAATGGCGTTCCGTTACGGTGGATGCCACATGTCGGTCACCCATGACGAAAGCACTTCTGTGACACGCGATTTATCGTCATGGAAGTGGACACATCCGTGATGATAATTTTGGTAATGTCATGGAACACTTCTACGATAGCACAGGTATGACTATCTTGATTTTGTCATAAAATCGTCATGGATGTACATGCATGACAAAAAACGCGACCTACTGTGACAAACACGTATCATCACGGAAGTGTATTTTTTTGTAGTGAGTGCAAGTTCTCTCAACAATAATAACATAATTAGATCATATAACAATCCCTCAACATGCAACAAAGAGTCACTCCAAAGTCACTCATAGTGGAGAACAAACGAAGAGATTATTGTAGGGTACGAAACCACCTCAAGGTTAGTCTTTCTGGTCAATCCATTGGATATTCCTATAAGTTTCACAAACACACATCAACCAAAACCCTAATGTCACCTAGATACTCCAATGGCACCACAAGTATCTGCGGGTATGATTATACGATATGCATCACACAATCTCAGAATCATCTATTCAAACCAACACAAAGTACTTCAAAGAGTGCCCCAAAGTTACTACCGGAGAGTCAAGACGAAAACGTGTGCCAACCCCTATGCACAAGTTCACAAGGTCATTGAACCCGCAAGTTGATCACCAAAACATACATCAAGTTGTCGGTGTACTAGAGTAGGGATACCCTAGTATCCCGAACTTGTGCACGGGCAACAAGCAAGACCAGCGGCAAGGCTTGCCGGTGACCGCTAAGGTCCTCTCGTGGTTCCTTTGGAGCCATTCAAGAACAAAGTGTTCAAGCCAAGGAGACAAGACCCAAAGAAGAGGAGATTGCCGAAGGCCGATCGAGGCATTCAGGAACTTGCCGCGACGCACCACGCTGCCCCGCAAGGCCTTGGCGAGCGACAAGCCTCCGGACGTGACAAGACAACGATCAAGGTAAGCTGCTTGTCATGCAAGCTACCACCCTGCACTCCACGCCCAAAGACACCCACCAACATGTCGCCTCGACCTTTCCAGCGCTAAGCTGGGCAAGAGGTCAGTAGCCAACAAGACGCTGGTGGCAAGCGACGCCGACAAGATTGCCATCGTGGTGGTGGCGCTCGACGGTCCTTTTTGCAATCGCTTACGACATACAGACGGCATTTAATGCCTTTGTCCCCGCCGTCGTGGTTAGGTATGATACACTATACAAGTAGTTGTACCAACCGCAACATCTTTCCATTTTTACCCTTGTTCACGCTGCACCACCGCTTGCGACCCCTTGAGCATATAAAAGGAGCCCATGTGCAACGAGAGAGGGGTTCAAGGGTTCGCCGAAAACACTCACGCCGGTCTCGAAGCGGCTAGTGTGTCAGAGCATCCAGCACTCCCGAGCAAGAACTCAATACAATCACACAAGCAGCAGAGAGTATTATCTCCGGAGAGCTCTGCCGGGTAATCGCCGTGCTTCGCCACGATCTGCTCTTCGGCGATCTCCGCCGCCGGTCCGAAGTGGCTCGCCCGCCGCCCCATAGGTGTCCGTGGATCGCCTCCCACGACATCTATGGCGCGCTGTAGGGGTCGCCAAGGTTGTGTGAATCGATCCGCGCTCACGCGAGCCAGATCTTCATCTTCTTCATCAACATGCCACCAAGAAGATGGCTTCGAGGTGGCTGCTCCGGCCCACGCCGATCCCACCACCACCGGAGCAAACGGGTGGTGGGTAGACGCCGCGAAGAACGGCGCCGACGAGGGAGCTCACGGTGCTGCCAGTCCAAGGACAAGGCTGCAGACTCGGCTTCGTGGCATGCACCGTGCTCATCTCAGAGGCGCTGACCGATAGCGCCATGGTACTCGCGGTACCATACGTTCGTTGGACCAAGATCGAGCTGGTGGATCTCGGGCGCCAAGACCAAAGATGCACACCAACATTCTGGCATGAGCAAGACACGGTCGCTCGACGGATATCGCCTTCTAACGAAGTTAGAAGTCCGAGCATATCCCGCTCCTCGCACCGTTCGCCATTGCCACCCACCACTCCAGCAGAAGCTTTGGCACGAGCTCAACTGCTCCTGGATTACCCTCCAACGGTGGACAAGATCAACGAATGGAGGGCCACCATTCAGAGTCTCATCGGCTTCACCAATGGCGACACTCCATGGCAGCCGAATACATCGCAGCCGTGGCAAGACTGCCAGGCGCGAGCCGATGGCGACAAAACCGGTGGGGGTGCAACCACCGTGCACTCGCCGGATCCACCTCGACAACGACTCCACCGCATCATCAGATCCACGAGCTCGTCGCGATCAGCGCCAAGTTCTTCATGAACGACAGCAAGAAGACGCTCCTACTCGAATCGAGCGTCGAAGAGAAGCGCGGCGCCAATCGACCAGCGCGCCGGGCCCATCACAACATGCATGCGCCAGGAACCTAGCGACTTGTCTGACACGGTAGGTTGCCCTGCGCTCACTCGTGAGCTGCAGAAGTCCAGCGGCCCAAAGACGAAGAATTTCTGCCGACGCACGCAGAAGTACGACGGCAAGTCGATCCGCTGGAGTTCTCAAGATTCACACCATCACGGTGCAAGCTGCGGGGACGGACGACAAGATCCTCACTAACTACTTCACCGTGCTCAAGCCCAATGTCGTCCTCGCTCATGCACTTGCCGGACAACCCATATCCTCATGGCAGACCTATGCTATCAGCTTTGTCGGCGCTTTACAGCAGCCACAAGCCTCATGGCCAGAGAGCGGCTCATCCGCCGCCCGTAAAGAAGGAGAGTCCCTGCGCAAGTATATTCGGAGATTCAGCCGTGTATAGCACAACATCCCAGATGTCCACCCTGCTGCGGTCATCAACGCGTTCCTTCAGAACGTGCGAAACCGCAGGATGCGGGAGGAGATGGAGATGTGCAAGTTCAGGGACGTCAGTGAGCTATATGCCCTGGCCGACAAGTGTGCACGCGCTGAGGAAGGGAGGAAACTCCCCGGAGAGACTATAGGAGCGGAAGGATCTGACAACGAGGATGCTGCCCCGGCAAGGAAAAACCGGCGGCGGAACAACAGGAAGAAGAAAGGCAAAGATGTGCTAGTTCTTGAGCAGTCCGGCAACGGAGGTGACGGCCCTCCCACTTCCCAGGCTGTGGCGGTCGCCGACAAGCAGAACGGCACCAACAAGCAGTACTGCAAGATCCACCGCACCAAGGGCCATGACCTCCAGAGCTGCAAGAAGGTCGAGCAGCTTGTCAAGCAGCAAAAGGCTGAGTACGAGCGACGCGACAAGGAGAAGGCCCAAGAAGGTACTGGAGGATTCGACAAGAAACGCCTGGCCGGGAGGACGCCGCAAAGCCAAGCAATGGCATGGAGACAGACTCTCGCTGCCGCGATAAGGATGAAGATGACGACGACAATGAAGATATGGATGATGACGGACCAGCGAGCAGGAGTTCCAGAAGCCACGAGGTGCCGTTCGCTGACGGCGGCGCTTCTTCAGATACTTCACACCGCCAGCTCAAGCAAAGGTGCAGGAAGTTAATGCGGCGTAACCACCCGCCGAGTCACGCAAGCTCTCGAATGGTCCAAGACGCCTATCATCTTTGATATTGAGGACCACCCGATCGCATAATCAGGGGTCGGTGCTTGCCGATGTTGGTTTCACCAACTATCCGCAACCTCAAGGTCACTAAGATGCTAGTTGACGGCGGGCCGGGCTTGAACCTCGATCTCCTCGGGCGGTACTCCGTAAACTCCAGATCCCCGACAAGAAGCTCAAGAGACCGCACATTCCAAGGAATCAATCCGGAAGGAGCAAGCCAAGGGAAAGATCACGCTGCGGTAACATTTGGCAGCGAAGTTAAACTTCAGGACCGAGAGGGTCACTTTTGACGTTGTTAACTTTCCATTGCCTTACAATGGGATACTCGGCCGTCCAAAGACTCGCCAAATTCATGGCAGCTTCTCACTATGCATACAACATGTGAAGATGCCAGTCCGAGCAGCGCCATCTCGCCCCCCTGGCGACAAGAAGGATGCTCTTATCTCGCACCGACAAGATTTACCGGAAGCAAAGAGCGCAACAGATCGCAAGTCACTTGCCGCTGAAGCTCCCGGGAAGAAGAAGACCAAGTCCGCAAGAGCTCGATGCCCACTCCAAGCGCACTTCTTCGAGTGCTGCGCCATCGCCGAGGACGCACCATCGAGCTCCACCGCAAGTGTAAGAAGGCAATGTCTTCCTCTAAGGAGGACGGCACCGGTGGTACGCTCACCATCGCCGCCACTCGACCCTAAATAGGAAAGGCCATTGCTTTCCCCGCGGCTAACGCCGACGGTTTGCGTGGCAACCGCCCCGACATCCCCAAAGTTCCTGTGAAAGTAATCGAGCACCATCTTGCCGCCTCCTCATGCGCGCCCGCCAAGCGTAAGGTCAGAAACAAGCAAAGGAGCGCCAAGAATTCATCGCAGAAGAAATCAAGAAATTGGAAGCAGAGGCCTTGTCGAGGAGTGCTCCATCCTACGTGGTCGGCAATCTCGTAGTCGCGGCGAAGGCAAACCGGAAATGGAGGCTTTGTATCGACTTTACCGATGTCAATAAAGCTTGTCCCAAAGACCCATTTCCTCACCGCCGATTGACCAGATTGTTGACTCCACTACCGATGTGACTTGCTTTCATTTCTTGACGATATTCAGATACCATCAGATCTTCATGGCGTAAGAGGATGAGGAGAAGACCGCATTCATCACTCCATGTGGCACATACTGTTTCATACGGATGCCTTTCGGTTTAAAGAATGCTGGTTTAACATTTGCAAGGGTAGTCCATGACGCTTTTGAGCCACAAATGCACAGAAATGTAGAAGCCTACATGGATGACATAGTGGTCAAGAGCAAAGACAAGGCAACTCTGATTCAGGCTTTAGGTGAAACCTTTGCAAATCTGTGCAAGATCAACCTCAAGCTTAACCCCGAGAAGTGCGTGTTTGGAGTCCCTCCGCAAGCTTCTCGGTTCTTCGTCTCAGCCGGGAATTGAAGCCAATCCCGACAAGATCAAGGCCATTGAGCAGATTGAAGCACCAAAGCGCCAAGGATGTACGAAGACTTGCCGGCTATGCGGCTGCTCTCGTAAGGTTTATCTTAAGTTCTGCTGAGCGCCTTCGCCATTTTTCAAAATATTGAAAAGGCAGGTCCAATGAAATGGACCCGAAGCGGAGGCTGCTACCGCAGACTTAAAGAGATACTCGTCCTCCACTAACACTTGTCGCACCTAAGCCACAAGAGAAGTTGTCAGTCATATAGCGCAACCAATCAAGTGGTTAGTGCTGCGTTAGTAGCGGAGAGGGAGGCGGATGATGAGCCAAAGAACCACGGCAGATGATCTAGCGACAAGCTGGGGGCTTCATCGACAAGCTCCGTCCCGATAAAGATGGATCTCACGCAGCGCCCGAGGAGATTCACTAGAGAATGGTGCAACGCCAGCTTACTTTGTCGGCCTCTTCCGCAGGGGCTAGGTCAAGGTATTCTGTGCAGAAATTGCTTTTCGCCTTCTCATGGCCTCGAAAAGTTGCTCCATTACTTCCAAGCACATGAGATCACAGCTTGTCACTCATTTTCCAATAAGAGGATATCGCGTAATCCGTATAACAACAGGATTGTCGAGTGGGCACCGAACTGCTGCTTTGGCCTCAAATTTGAGAGCACTTCAACTATCCAGAGCAGAGCATTAGCGGAATTCATAGCAGAGTGGACGCCAACACCAGATGAAGAAATTCCAAAAACGAGCATCCCCGTCAAGGAAGCAAGCAAAGAGTGGCTGATGTGCTTTGATGGTGCCTTCTCGCTGCAAGGCGCCGGTGTGGGCGTGCTACTTGTTGCACCCACCGGAGAGCACCTCAAGTACGTAGTCCAGATGCACTTTCCCAAGGAGCAAGCAATGAACTATACCGCAGAGTATGAAGGTTTCCTTGCCGGTCTCAGGATCGCAGCAGACCTTGGGATCAAGAAGCTCATTGTCAGGGGTGACTCGCAGCTTGTCGTCCGCCAAGTAAACAAGAATTATCAGAGTCCGTTTATGGAAGCTTACGTTGATGAAGTGAGAAAGTTAGAAGAGCACTTTGACGGTCTACAGATGGAACATGTTCCAAGATCTCAGAACGACATTGCCGATGGCCTGTAGAATTGCGCCGCACTTAAGTTACCTGTGGAACCAGGGATCTTTGTGCTCAAACTGACTCAACCGTCCGTAACGCCATCAACTGGACAAAGCAATAAGAGGAAGTTGATTTTTGGTGACTACTTTCCGGCAGAGCTCCCCGAAGCCGCCGCCAAGAAGGTCCCCAAGATCAACACCAAGAGTGCTGAGGAGCAGTCCTCCCGCAAGCCCTAGGGTTTGTTCCGCTAAGCAAACGCCCCGACAAATTTTGTTCGCAAGCTTGCTCTCGAACATCAAGCTCCGCCGAGCCACCGTTCTCGCCATAGAAGCGATGTTCCCGCAGCAACATATGTGCCTTTAGTCCTTGTTGTCGAGCCGCAAGCTCCAAAGATGGGCACAACAGATTGTCCGCTTCCTTCGACAGAGAACTTCCCAAGAGCAAGAAGAAGCGGAAAAGAGTAGCCCGGCAAATAAGTATGTACCAGTTTGTCGACAAAGACACTGCATGTAAGAAAACTCAACGGTGTGAAATTGAAGTGTATTCACCGAAGATGGACAAAAGCTGTTGGCAGAGATACATGGAGGCATATGTGGCCACCACATTGGTGCAAGAGCGCTTGCCGCAAAGCTGCTCCGGCTAAGGTTTCTTTTGGCCGACAGCCCTCCGTGATGCAATCGCATAAGTAACCAAGTGTGAAGCATGCCGCCCATTCCAAGCGATACACCAGCCAGCTCAAGATCTCTGACGATCCCTTTATCCTCGCCATTTTTCGTCTCTGCTCGACATCTCGCCCCTTCCCCGAAGTCGTTTGGGCTTTGAGTACTTGTACGCTGTAATCGATGTTCACAAAGTGGCCGGAAGTGGAAGCAAAGGAGGAAGGTGATAGCACGCCAGCAGTCAAGTTCTTCAGATAATTGTTTGTCGCCGGATCCCTAACAGATCATCACCGACAACGGCACGCAATCACGAGCCGCACCTTCATGCAAGACATCCAAGATCTTGGCGCTTAAAGTTCGCTTCGCTTCGCTGCTCATCCGAGAAGCAACGGCGCCGCCAAGAGGGCAATACTGAAAGTGCTGCGCTGGCTCAAGACCAGGACTTTCGGCAAAGGCGCAAGTGCGAAAAACTGGATTGAGGAGCTGCCGGTGGTTCTTTGGTCGATCAGACGACGCCAAATCGAGCCACCGCCGCACACCTTCGCCTAGTCTATGGAGCAGAGGCGCTTCTCCCCACGGAACTCGTGATATGGGTCACCACGAAAGTGCTCGCTATGATGAGCTTGAGCAAGAGAAGGCGAGCAAGATGACGCTACGCTCCGCGAGGAGGACCGCTTTCAGTCGCCAGACGAGCTGCTCGATACCAAGAAGCTTTGCGCCGCTACCATAGCCGCAGTTAATGCTAGAAGTCTCGAGGAAGGCGACCTTTTGTTCTTCGGGCGCTCAGTCCGCCAAGAATTCCAAAAGTTGATGCCGGCGGGAAGGCCCTTACCGGGTGAAACGAAGTCACTAGGCTCGGCGCCGCCGGGCCTTGAGACCAAGATGGCACTCGGTGAGCAACTCCCGAACATTGAGCATCTTCGTAAGTTTTAGTTGAATAGCGCGGTTGTCGAACCTGTTCCGAACCACCTTTTTGTACAAGTCTTGCCGCTGTTGCATGTAATCCTTTGTACAAAGCCGGGCGCAGCACCCTGCATAAATAAAGCTCATGTTCTCCGCACATCTTGTCAATTTATGCTTTCTATTTTTGCATGTGTTATCTCGACATTTTGTGCAGCACCTCTCCGTAGCAATAACGAGCCATAAGGCTCCATATCTTTATTTTCTCTTCTTTCTCTTCTCCAAGAAAGGAAGGTTCCTCGCCCACAAGTTTGCCGGGGAGGAGAAGATAATGGTGTGGACCAAAGGCTGCTCAAGAAAGTTTCACTTACGGAAGCAAACGACGTAAAAGCTAAGTTGCCAAAGTTTGAGCAATCAGTTTTAAAATTTTAAGTTATCTTCCTCGAACGACCGCGCTTTGTATGGAAAACCCAGCGCGGAGGAACCAACTCGTAGCTAGTTGCGCCTTACTTTGTTTCGAGTCCGCCAACAACTTAAGTGAGCTGCGATTAGTTGCTATAAGGTTTCTTGTCGGTAGCAGCACCGCCAAAGAGGCTCACGACGTCCCGCGACTCAGCGCTTATGCTAAGGTGCTCAGACCGCAAGTTCCCTAAAAGCGAGGGCAAAACATACAAAGGAAGGAATCGAGTAAAGGAAATAAGATAGCAATCGATACCCAAAATAGAGTTATATTACAAGATAGCTTGTCGCAGCTCTAACAGATTGTTCTCATAACATGACCAACATCGACAAGAAAAGGAGAAAACGGGCGGCCTAATCTACACGATCGTCGTCAACCCTCTTGATCTCGCTCACCTTGTCCACAATGGGTGCGACAAGGGCCTTGAGCGCTTCCAGATCAGCATCCGGCGGCAGCTTCTTGAGGACATTGGTGAGGTTGAGGCCCGGGTTGCGGAAGGCCACCTTCACCAACACCTTTTGAAGAACTCCCGCGCAGATCGTGCGCGACTCGTCGGCCAGCTGCTTTGGGATCCTTTCCTGGAGTCGCTGGAGGGCCGTCGCCACGCCTTTGAACAACAAGGTGAGCTTGGCACTGGGTTGGAGGTTTTCATCGGTGGGATACCCGAAATCCTCCATCCCCAGCTGCGCCAGCTCCCTGTCGATGGCTGCGGCAACATCCACAAGACCCTCCGTCCAGTGCTCCACATTCTCCCTAAATGTGTTCTGGGTGGCGGCAGACTCCCAGCCGCCTGCTGGTCATGATCTCCTTCTTCAAGGCCACCTCCCTGCCTCCCTGGCGCCATTCCCAAACAGATTGGTCAAAGTAGCCAGCTTCAACTCAAGATCTGCATTGAGTCCTTGGCGGCGCTAAGCTCCTTGCCCTCGGTGAGACTACCCAGAGCTCGCCAAGGGTGTAGGCGCCCTTCTCGCTGCGCAAGCTCTTCACCCTCGCCTTGAGATCGGCCTCCAGCTGCGCCCACCTTCTGCCTCCAGCCCTTCTTGGCGGCCTCGGAGCTCGGCAAGATCCTCCCGCCTCCTTGAGAGCCCCCCAAAAATGTTTGCTCACGCTGCAAGATCCTCCTCGTGGCCGCCAAGGTTGACCTTCCATTGCGCTACCACCTTCCCTGCAAACAGCTCTTCGGGTGGCAAGCCGTTGCTTTCTTCTTCGCCTTCTCAAGGAGGAAGGCTCACCGCCGACGAGTTGGCGCTGCCTCCTCCGCCAGGATAGTAGAGCTTCCTGGTTGCGACCCCGGAGCTCCTCCGCATGCTTCTCGATGTCCACTCCCGCCCTTGCGACTAGCGCTTCTCAGGATTCCAGCTTGGCCTACCGAGCGCGGTAGAGCGACACCAGCTTCCGCAGCAATTGATCCTCCTCAGACTCGCCGCTGCTGCTCGCCGCCGCGCCACAACTAGCGCAGCCCAGCGGAGGCGAGCACCTCTCCATCAAAGGTTTCTCCTTCGACCGGCGCCCTGGAGCTTGACGCCTAGGGGAGTTTGATGAAGACGCCATCGCCGGCCTTCAACAGGCGCCAGTCAGGCTCTTCGAGCTTCAGGCGCTGCGGCAAGGGCGAGGGATCGGTTGTCGGCGTAGCGCTTGCGCCCGCGCCTCGGGTCGCTGGCGATCGCTGCACTCTCGCCAGCCCCTGCGGGCGACAGCTTTGGCGCCTCTTCGCGGCTGGGATCATCGCCGCCGCTTTCTTCTTCGTGGCAGCGCGCTTGCCGGTGTTGCCGCTGCTTTCTCCTCGCCGGCAACCTCGGTCTCCATCGGCTCCGCAGTAGATGGATCTGACGGCCGGAAAAGGAAGAAAAGTCGAGCAAATATCCAAAAAGAAAATCAAGAAGAAGAAGAACCCAAGGGAAGTTTTCAAGCAAGAGGATTACCTGCACTGGGTTCTACAGTCACGGTCTCCGCCACCGGGGGGTCGCTGGTGTCGTCCCTTGCCGGAGAACTCTCCCTTGCCGGATTCTTCTCCCTTGTTGGAGAACGCTCCCTTGCCGGGGAATCCTCCCTTGGCGGTGTAGTCGAGGCAGACGGCGTGACGGGGGTGGCTTCCGGGCGCTCCTGGTGAGGCTGCTCTGCTCCTGCACAAACCAATAGTCAGACGTCAGCAAAGGAAAAGCACCCATGCGCGCCTAACAGCAGGAAGTAAACCATATACTTACGCTGGGGGCTACGCTGGGGGATGCTTTGGGGAATGATTGTCGGTTCCAAGAAGGTGGTCTCGCGCGCTGCCGCTGTCGTGGGTTCGTCTCGATGACAATCACCGGACCTTGGCTCTTCGCCGCCTTCCGCCGAGTCCCGAAAAGGAATGAGTTCGAGTAAAGCAAATCAGATGCAAGACAAAACGGCAAGAATTGAAGGACTGCAAGCACATCAAAGAATCTTACTCTTCTTCTTCCTCGTCGGAGCTGAGCCGGAGAGGTCGAAGTCCGGCCCACCTTCGGCGCGACGAGGCGGTCCGAGAGACCCCGCCTCCACCTTGCCGCAAGATTGTGAGACGCCCCGCGGCAACAAAGTTGCTTGTCATGGTGGAGCGCGGTCGGTGGCGCGGCAGCTGTGGACTCCTTCCGCCGCCTCTACTACGCCCCCGCCTTGAGATGCCTTCTTCGTGAGCCGGGGGCTCATGGCGCGGGCTGTCTAAAGATGAGGAGGAAGAGGAGCTGGTCTCCAACGAGCCGCCAGACTCGACGGGCTCGCCGACTCGACTTCAGCGCTGCAAGCTCTCCTCGCCAGAAGCTTTTCCTCGCCGGCAAGCCACTCGCTCGGCAAGACTTGCCACCTCCGCTGCCTCCTCGCCTCCACGGTGAATCCAAACTCACCTGCAGCGGCTGCCGCCGCCTTCTTCCGCCAGTAGTGGCGATGCGCTGCATCTCCGTGATCGGTGGTGTCGCGGTGAGGTCTCTTCGCTCATCGGCGCTGACCGCCACTTCCACCAAGCCGTCAAGAACTCTGCACGACAACATCCAAGGCTCTGCCAAGTTGGGACAAGTCCATGCGAATCGCACAATGCATCATTGCACGGATGCGGTCGAAGCGAGGAGTTGTTGCACAATGAACGACACCTTTCGCAACCTCGAACCATTCGATGTTGAGGGTCATGCTTGAACAATTCCTTGAGCATCGCGGCCCAATTCCAGGATGGTGAAATTGAAGTTGAGGCCCGGCGCAGCCTCATGATGTTCGCCGCACTTCAACTCCCAGCGGGTCTCTCCTCTCCCCGCAGGGGGGCGGCGGGCGTCGAGGAAATCGCGCCAACGGCGCCTAAAGAGCTCGGCAAGCTCGAGGCGGCGATCCTAGTGACGACAATCTTCACCGCTGCCTTCGGGGCCACGCTGCTTCCAATCGCTGCCAAGACTATCGGGCTTGGCACGGGCTGTAAATGGCTGCGGTTCTCCTCGACAATCCAAAGACCACCGCTCTCCACCTCCCACTTGCCGCGGAGCTCGCCCTCCGTGATAAGCTTCCTTCTTGCCGCTCGAGATCAAGGCGATTCCGCCGGATAAGGCTCTCCTCTCAACTCGGGGCATAATGAAGTGGTGGAAGAGAGCTACGCTTGATGGACTCCACAAAGTTTTCGCAGAGATGTGTGAAACTGCCTTGGTCGAACGGCATTGGGGTGAAGTCAAGGAGGTGGAGCCCGTGGGTGTTCATAATATCGCAGAAGAATTAGAGAAAGGCGTGGCGAGCCCGCAGAGAAGAACAGGTAAGAAGGGATATCCATTCGCAGCCCGCCCAAGCGCGGCGGAGAGTACCTTC